>PVLA01009927.1:0-69185 GCA_004027455.1 Hydrochoerus hydrochaeris
CTCTATCTCTTTTAATCATTTTAGGTTTGAAGTTCACATTGTCTGCAAATAGAATAGCTACCCCTGCTTTTTTCTGGGTTCCTGTTGCATGGAATACTGTTTTCCATCCTTTGACTTTTAATCTATGAGTTTCCTTTTGGGTCAGATGTGTTTCTTGTATACAGCATATTGTGGGGTCCTGTTTCTTGATCCATTCTGTTAATCTATTTCTTTTTATACGTGAATTGAGGCCATTTATATTTATGGATATCACTGATATGTACTGGCTCAACTTTTCCATGTTATGTTCCAGTTGTTTCTTTCTGCTTTTCCTCTTATTTAATTGCTTATCCTACTTGGTGGTTTCTTTCTGTTGTTGTTTTGGGGATTGTGGTCGTTTTTATCTCTGTCTAGTGTTCGTTTGGTGGACATGAATTTCTTCAGTTGTTCTTTGTCATGGAAGTATCTTGTTTTTCCATTAAATTTCAATGAAAGTTTTGCTGGGTACATCAGTCTGGGTTGAAGGTTGTTTTCTTTCAGAGCTTGAAACACCTCACTCCAAGCTCTCCTTGACTGGAGGGTTTGTGCTGAAAAGTCTGCCATGATTCTAATGGGCTTTCCTTAATAGGTGAGTTGTGTCTTTTCTCTGACAGCTTTTAATATTCTGTTTTTATGCTGTGTGTCTGAGATCTTAATTATTATGTGTCTGGGTGTGGATTTATGTTGAGTGTGACTGTTTGGTGTTCTATATGCCTCACTCATCTGCATATCAGATTCTTTGCCCATGTTTGGGAAATTTTCTGCTATTATTTCTGTAAATACTTTTCATATGTCATTTGCCTGGAGTCCTGTATCTTCACTAATGCCCATTATTCTTATATTGTTGCTCTTGGCATCATCATGATGCTTCTGGATTGTCATTTCATGCTGCTTTGTTATTTTTAAAAGTTCTATCCTTTCCTGATCACTAAATGTGATCCTGTCCTCAAGGTCAGAAATCCTATCAGCTTCCGTTAGGCGGTTTTGCATGCTTTCAATAGAATTTTTTGTTTCTTGGATGTCTCTTTGAGTTTGTTTCATGAATTCTGCTTGTTTTCTATATTGTTTATTCAAAGTTTCAATCAGTTTCCCATGCTCATGTACTTTTTTTTCTAGTTCTTCTTTAGCTGCATTCAACAACTCCTTTACTAAAATTATTTCTATCTTTACATGGGAGAGTACTTCTAATTTGATTTCCTCTATAGCCTGATGCAGTTTTTTTATTTCACTCACTATCTTTTCAGAGATTCCTGGTGTGTTACTTTTGGGGTCCTCTATTTCAATGTCTCCTATACTTGCTTTGGTGAACTATATATTTGAGACTGCATTTTGCTTTTTCGTTTTGTCATTTTCACTCTGCCTGATGTTTTCTATGTGTAGGAGGGGATCACACACACTCTTTTCAGACACACCAAAGTCTTACAGTTAGTTGTAGGGGGTTTTACTACTGGCCCTATTTATCCCCTGTACACCTCTATTTTAGGGGTATACTCACCACACTGATACAATTAATCCGCTGTAAACCAAGGTTCACCACCTGGGAGCAAAGTTCCAAATTTTTTCACACTAACTGGAGCCTTCTGAGATCTTCTAATGTTCCAAGTGGGAGGGTGGGCCCAGCTGAAGCAGTCCAGGGCAGTTTTCAGTCTTGGGCGGGCCTCCTTGACGTTCCGGGTGGCAGGGCGGGCCCACGGGGGAGGTTCTGGGCAGCTTACCCCTGATGCAGGCTTCCGCTAAGTTCCTGGTGGCAGGGCGGGCCAACAGGGGAGATTCCGGGCAGCTTACCCCTCTAGCTGTAAATTCTAAATTTGTAAGAAGTTATTATAATTCAGTATGATTAAGAATACGCTTGAGTGCATTCTGATTTTGTAAGTATTAGTCTGTCTGTGTATCTGTTACCTGTTTGTTTAATCTGTTTGTGAGCAGTTGTTAGGAGTTGCTAAGCTAGTGACCATTCACATGTGTGGAACAAAAAGCACAAGTGCCCATACATGAGTGCCCAAGTTGCACGGAACACCTGGGATACGTCCTGAGAGCATGGGGTGTAGGAGGTGAGCTAGTTTAGCAAAGCGTGTAGGTACAGGTATGTAAGAAGCCCCTGGGGAACTTGGAGAGTTCTCACAGATCCTGAAGGGCTATGTGCTTATTTCTGTTTGTTTGAATCTGTACAGATCATCTGTCCATTTGTTTCCTATGTGAACAGCTGTTCCTTTTATTTTGAACTCAATAATTTTTCTTTTTCCATTTTTGGATCATTTAATCAAAAATTCATTTAGGTTATGAATTTACAAACCATGCTTTCACCTTGGTTGCTGGGTGGTCCAAATGACACAAAGATTGGATATATAAGTATAATATGTTATTTATCATGAACTTGAACGTCTCATTATTTAGAAAAGGAAAATAGTATTAGGATAAATAAAATCTTTTGGGGTTGGGATTGTTGGACAGGACTCTGATAGATAAGAAAGCAGCTGCCTGGTAACATTTTTAACCAGTTTTTGTTCATTGATTGGAGACCCCAGTAACCTCCATGGTCTTGCAAGAGATACTCTAATGAAAAGTTATAAAATATATTATTGTTATATATTCACATTGGTCACTATCCAAAAGAAATAATACATTAAGTTTTTGGTTTGAAAATGCCTGTGCAAAGATTTAATATGGCTATGACAGTTGATTGCTATTAGCTTCGCGATGTATTGGATATATTCATGGTTCTGGATGCACAGGTCTCCCAGATTGTAAAACAGGGATTACTTAGAGTAATGGACTTCAATTTCATGTTCAGATCAAAGACTTGTGAGACTCACATTTCACTAAAGGTCAATAAGTTGGACAGAAACTTCTTGTGTATTAGATAAAGGATATTTTATGTCAAAATGGATGTTTGGATTACTATAAGAATGTCATAATTGTCATGATACAATAATATGTATGATTTTAATTCTTGACTTACTATGTAAAATATATAACTGTTAACATTATAGGTATTCAAATACTAAGATATCCATGGTTAGTAGAAAATAGGTTTCATTTAATGTTTTAAGGTGGTTCATGTTTAGATAAGGTAGTAATGTTAAGCTTACTGCCTCTACTATACTGTATTGTTATTAATTTTTTCTTTTGGATGTTCAACAGCTGAGGTTTAGAAACCAAAAATTAGAGAGATCAATGGGCTAAAAGGATAGCCAATATTTTGGCCCCAGCCCTTCAAGTTCAGTGGGGACCCAGGACATTAAAGGAAACTCTGCTTGTGTCATCCTAACATACTCAGTGAATCCCTGGTCTTCTGGTCAAGATTATGAGACCACAGAGGAAAGTGATCTTCGATGTAAGGTGTGCCTAAGGAGAGTCACCAAGAGAAAAATCTCCCAAGCTTTCATGGAGAGCAACTTGGTCAAGCAATGGCTGTGACTCATCTTGATGGCTGACACCAATAGAAGAGCCAAGAGATGCTATGCATGGTTCTAAGATAATTCCTGAGGAGACTTAACTGACCTTGATAGGAAGTAAGAAACTGATTATATTCAATGCAGGTCTCATCTCAGCTTGGTCTTGAACCTCCTGCAGAAAAGTATGGCCTCTGGAGGTATAATGCCATGTAAAATGTTGGCTGTAGGGGAATCTTGGGTCACTAACATCTTCTAACAATTGCTGGCTACCCTGGTAACTGACTGTTATGAACTGATGGACTATGGTGAGTTTAAATTGTGGGAGTTCTCCTAACACAGCTTCTCCAGCTTCAGCTGGCCACCTATCCTATGTATCAACAAAACAAAAAAGATGGATATGTTGGAGAGTATTGAATCTGAATACATGTGTAGGGCTGTGGCATGGCCCGGGCATGACTTAACTGAGAATGAGACAACCACATGGGGCAAGATAGGCCACACGACTGAGGCCACCTAGAGACTTTCTGGATAGTTTTCCTTAATTAGCATCATCTGCTACTCTGAGGGGTTCTTGAACCCTCCCAAGATCCTGTTCAGGTTTCCTCCATTGTCTCTCAACTCCTTGCCTGTTCTGATTAAATACGGGCTTCCCAGCATCAGTCAGTTGGCTAGCAGAGTTATGAGCTCTGCTGGGGATTTCACTCCTCCTGCAGCCCTAAAGACCATGCCATGTGTCTCATTCCTTTGAGCCTTCACTGTGCACCCTTTTAGGGGATTGGGAGGGTCTAGGTACAGACCCCAACACTAACAGATTTTGAAAGGCTTTGCACAGCTTGTTCAGGGGGACTCTGTTCTTTTTCACAGAAAATGTATCTGCAGTAACAAATATTTGGAAGTAAACCATTATGCAACAGAACTGAGAAAAATAGGAATGTGGAGAGCAGTATAGTGCAAAGGAATGGGAATCGGGGGTGTGAATTCATATCCCACTATGGTATCATGTTTTAGAATTTCCAGGCTTCAGTGGACTTATCAAATGAACATGAATGCTGACCCAGTCCTTATCTCTATCTTTTTTCCGAGGGATGGGGTACCATGAGTCAAATTCAGGGCCTCATGCTTGCCAAGGCAGGCACTGTGCTGCTGAGCTACATCCCTGGCCCGTTTTTTTTTTTTTTTTTTTTTTCCAAGATAGGGTCTTACTGTGTAATCCAACATGGTCATGAACTATGTAGTCCACACTGGCTTTGAACTTGTGGCAGTCTTCCTGCCCCAGCCTCCCAAGTGCTGGGATTACAGGAGTGTACACCACACCAGCTCAATTTTATAGAATGTAGACATCAGTATGCACATACAATAGCTATGTCTTTTACAGAATACATTTCATAGTAAAACTTCAGTGCCTGTGTGAGTGGAGAAAAATTCCAAGACCATGAAAACTTTGGCCAGAGCTGCAGTTCTGGGTGTGTATTTGTTTGCATATGCAGGGAGAAGTAGTGGGGCTTCTGATCATAACCAGGACTTGTGCATGCTAGGAAAGTCCTCCACAGGGCACTACATCCCCAGCCTGTTTCTTTACTCTCGAATCACTGTCACATGAATCGCTGTCACTGGGACTTTTCTAATGGAGAGATTAGTCTATAGAATTTTTCTCCACAATTTTTGTAATTTTTTTCTTTCCTCTAACAGTCCCAGTATTCTTTTCCAAAAGGTACACCCTAGTGACCTAACTTTGTTTAAGTAGGCCCTAATTCTTAAAGGTTCCATGGTTTCCCAAAAGCACACTGGCCGGTGACAAGCTTCCGATGTACGGGCCTCTCGGGGACACTTCAGATCTGAACTACAGCAGTTTGTTATACTTAGTTCCAGGCCCTGCAGTGGCCTCTCTATATCCACCTGACGAGGTGCAGTATAGGAGGAGAGAGTAGAGTGTGGCAAACAGATTTAACGTCAGCCCTCTCGTTAACTGACTCCTACTGGCAAACGTCCTTTATTTTCAGACTTAGATCATTGTACTAAATGGGTTTGGACCAAATGCATGTCCCTCCAGCTCAAGATTCTATGATTCTAAGTTTCACACCAGAAAATATGCTGAAGGGTTAGGTAATATGAAATATATAACAAATAATAAAAGTCAATTCTAGCTTAATCCCTTTATCCCATCAGATTGAAAGCACTTGTAACTTTACACCAAAGCAATATGACACAGAAACACAAAAATACAAATAGCAAAGGAATAGGCATTAAAAAGCAGTCATCAAAAACAATTTTATGGTAAGTACTACCTTTATTTAAAAAAGTTATACATGCTAGAAAAAGCATAAATGATACATGTAAACAATTATTTACCAAATACTTTTTTCCTTGAAAAAGGTGCAAATGATCTTTAAATGTAAACACAAAAGTTGCCAAACATTTTTGTTGTAAGGGAGAGGGAGAAGGTGAAGGTTATTCCTTTTGGTTGCAGTTAAAGTCTTCAAGGTTTTCCTGCAAAATGCATTGAAAAGAACCAGTCTATGAATATAATGAAGAAAAGAAATTAACCACTGAATTATTACCATTTATTTCTTACAATTCTTAACTCATCAGGAAGTGCAATTTGAGAGAACAGTGACCTTACAGAATGAAGATAATGATACACAGTTTGAATAAAAGAACCCAGACACTGATAAAATGCCTCAACTGGTCTTACACTCATCAACAAGCGCTGTTCCATTCTGTAGGAGGCTGTCACCGCAAGCGAGCCTCAGCCGTTGCCAGGTCTGAGCATGCAGTGTAAACTGCGGCACGGGGCTGACTCCCGGGCAAAGGGCATTCTCTCTGCTGCTCTGTGGTAGTGATGTGAGTTGTTTCACTTGACAACACGGGTGAGCAAAAACTTGCAGAGTTGCGCGTGATTATATTGGTGTGGCTCTCAAGATAGTGAATGAGATTCGTGTGGCGTTTTGCAAGAGGCACTGAGCAGAGCTCTAGAGCTAGCAGAAACCCCATATTTAAAAAAAGAATCTTAAACAGAGTGAAGACAAGTTCATTTAAAAGTGGACAAGTTATGAACTTCACTGAAGAAAACTCTAGCATGAGAATCTTGCTTTTACTGGTTTGTTTGATATTTCTTCTGCATTTGTTATTTTGTATGATGTGTTTCTTTATTTCTTTTGGGTTCCCAGGTCTTCTGGTGTAGAGCGAGGATGATGAGTGGCCAATAATACATTGCTCATACTTGTCTCTATCACTAATCCTTGTAGTAGTAGCAGTAAGTCATAGAGATGGAGTGTCTAGTAGAACTAGCCCTTATTCAGTATTTTCAAAATTAAATCAATAGCTTATAAAGCAAGTTTTGCTTGTTTTTTTTTTTTAATTTTTTTGAGACAGGGTCTTGCTACATAGTCTAAGCTGTTTTCAAATCCCCTATGTAGCTGGGGCTGACTTTGAACTTCCAGTACCTCTCTGCCTCTGGCATTAGAGGAGTGAGCCGCAATGCCCAGCAGTGCTCGGGATTTTCTCTTTTTTTCATGGGAAATAAGATAAGTAAAAACTAAAACAAAGCCCAAGCCAAAAAAACCCCAAAACCAAAACACTATGATAAATTAGAACAAAAAATAAATAGTCTTCTGCACAAAGTTAAAAATTACTGTGCAAAGGTGGCATCTTGCAGGTGAAATAGTGTCATTAGACTTGTATTTTCATATGTTGAGGCACCAGCAAAAGATAAAATTTGTTCTAATGTTTTCTCAAACTGTACAAAGCTTCAAAGTCAAAGCTCTCCACAATACAGAGAGCACATACAAGACTGTCTTCTACATGTTCACCATATATGGGATTCGCAATGTGTCATTTTAATAACTCCTACACCACCTCCTAGCCGACGGTAATTCATCCCGCCATATAACCTGCAAAGACAGAGACAGAATTAGACTTTTTCACTGGAAAAAGGACTGCTTCTTGTACATGTAAGATGTTAATCAAACACATTTCTCAGTTTTATATCATGACTAATATTTTCAGCTTCATGTAATTCTTCCAAAGATTAGAAACCAGCTTTGAGTACTGGTAATTACTGCAGACACTGAGAAAAAAGCTCTTGCCTATGGAAGGCTGTTCAAAGAGTAAAGAGTGCCATAAGAATTTTACACGTAGACTGGCTTCTAACAATCACGTAACTGTTAAATAATTACGTTTTGGGTCTAATTTTGCCTGTGCCTATATTAATTTTTTTTAACCTACATTTTCCCCTCCTAAACTTCCTTGATTATTTTCATGGCTTTGTCTTACATGTATTCTTGTAAGCTTCCTTGAATCCTGTGTGAGTAGCCAGTGTCAGCATCAAGTCTGCATAGTATGATCAAAGTCATGGGAATAAGGTTGTATTAAAGACTTTCGTGGAAAAGAACACTAGATCTTAAATCAGTAGTGAGGTAAAACTGTTTTAAGTTTGGGACATATAACTGCAAGAATATATATTAATCTTTCTACAGATGTTCCTCAAGAATCTCATGAACATAACTTCAGCATGCACTACCAATTTTACTTAGTGGCAGCTATTGAAAAGCAAGTCCAGATATATAAAGTAGCAAAATAAATTTGGCTGTCTACTCAGATTATTTAAAATTCCCATTAAAAATAGAAAAATGCCCATGGAAGACAATATACCACTAGCAGGGGCTCCTATTCATGAAAACCTGCCATCACCTGTCCCTTAGCTGTACTTGGTTTTGCCTAAATGTTACCTGTGCAGTCAGGCCTTCCTGATCTGTCCTCCGTCACCCTCCTCTCTGGCTATTCTTGCAGCATTTCCACGCCCTGGCATGATGCTGTTTGTCCCCCTCACTACAATGCCAGGTCCAGGAGGGAAGGGAGTTCTGTTTTGTTCACTTTTGTGTTCCCAGGGCCTGGACTATTCAGTGAATCCCTAATGTACAGGATTGCGAAAATGGACTATTATGCTTTTCTTAGTCTAACTACTGAGCCACAAAGAATTGTGAAAAACATGCAAAATCCAAAGCCAGTCATTTATATACCTAGAAGAGTTGTGGTTTTCCCAGAGATGAAGACTATAAAAAAATGCTGAGTAAACAGGCGGCTGGAAAGTGCGCCACCGGCATCCAGCGGAATGGCCTCCGAGGCCGCCTCTTTCAGAATGTAACCAAGGCAGTGCTCAGCTGTGCTCCAAGGCAGAGTAACTCCTGGGAGGGCTGGACAATCCCTGGCTGATGTACGGCCTCAGCCCCTTGGAGTTGGTGTCTGTGTCGAGGCCTGGAAGCCCAATGTATTGAGAAGGAAACAACTAACTGCTTGGAAGGCAAAACTGTTTCTCTGGAAGACTAATTCAGAAGAGCTACAAAATACAGTACATTTTGAGTTCTGATAATATTTAAGAGCACCTGGCAGTTTAGAGCATCTATCAGATTAGTCTTGTGAATCTAATATAAAATGTGTGACTGAGTAAAGATTTCAAGCTAACGACTAAGTACACAGATTCAAAGATTTAAGAAGAGTTTGCTAAGTTTATAAAAGTTATGAACATTTAAATAAGTAGAAGAGTCATTTATGTTAATTTATATGAACACAGAGCCTTTGCACAGAGCTACATTCCTGGCCCTTTTTAATAACTTTATTTTGAAATTTGTTTGCCTTTTTTTGTGGTAGTGGTGATTGAACTGAGGGTCTTGTGCATACTAGGCAAGCACTCTACCACTGGGCCACACCCCACCATCCCTGTAATTTTATTTTGAGACAGGGTGTCACTAAATTGCTAAGTTGCCCAGGCTGACTGGGCTGAAGCTTGTGATTGATCTGCCTGCTTCAGCCTCCCAGAGTGCTGGGATTACAGGCATGTGCCACCATGTCTGGTGACATTTAAGCTTCCTTCCCCCTGTGCCCCTTCTTCATTTCTGGGGACTGGGGACTGAACTTGAGGCCTTATGCCTTCTAGGTATACAGTCCACCACTGAACTACAGCTCCAGCTCTGAGAATTAAGAATTTAAAAGCAATGTAAAATTAAACGTATAAATAAAGTTTAACACAGTTAATCTCTTTTAAATAAGATGTAGCTACTTCACTAAAAATGATTGCTATAATTTATTAGATTTCAAAAGAGAATAACCAATAAATACATTATAAAAGCTTAAGGGAAAAAACAGATTTTAAAATGCAACAAAATATTATTTTAAAAATGAGTGAAAAATTTGCCCGTAGTTATAAGGCTTCCCTCAAAAACAAAACAAAACAAAACAAAACAAAACAAAACAAAACAAAACAAAAAATGTGCACTGACATCCTGGGAGCCAGAGACCACGGTTCTAAGTCTAATTCCCGTGGGTAGATCTTCGTTGTCTCAGTGCCTTAATTTCCTCAGCTGAACACAGGCTCCCCCAGCCATGATTTCAGGTCAATAGCAAGGCACTCTGTGACGTGGCCTGCACGTTACCTCCATGTATTGGCATCTGGATCAAAAACTTCGATGGTCTTCAAGTACGTGGTGCCGTCGAAGCCTCCGACTGCCATGAGCTGTCCATTGACCACTGCCAGACCAACCTAGGAGACCAAGACAGCCGCTGCTGAAGATGCTAGATAGGGACAGTGCAGGGGATTCTGCTGGAGCTCTAGACAGAGTTCTTTAATTCTTTACGATTTTTACATTTAGGTTTACTTGAACAGAGGAAAAACAGTAACAACAAAAATATATGAAATTATGGGCACCATAAAATTACGCAACTAATTACAATATGCATATGGATTCCAAAACATTCATTTCTTGAATTTTAGAAAAAGCATTCACTAGGACAGAGCAAGAACCTCTAAGCTGAGCTAGGTAAGGCAGTATACACCTATGGGGCCACATACTCAGGAGGCAAAAGCAGGAAAAACACCTGAGCCCAGACTTTAAGACCAGCCTGGGTAACATAAACAGATGAACAAACAAGCAAATGAAAACAAAGAATCTCCCAACTGCTCTGATGTCCTCTAGTATTCACCCACTTTAATCCACTTTTTAAACTGCTACTGAAACTCTTTTAAAAATACAAATGTAATCAAGTCATCACTCTTCTTTAAAAGCTTTCCCAGCCTCCCTCCTGCCTAATGATAAATTTAAACCCTCCTGTCACTCCCACAGGCCACCCTTTCAACCCTCTCGTATTTCCCCTTCCCTTTCCTTCTCTTACTGCACCTTATGCTGCAGTAACACTGGAGTAATTACTGCAGATATTTTTCATACTTCCATACTTTTGTACATGTTGTTTCTGGGTGGTGTTTTAAAATTAATTTTACAGGTATACTTTTTTTTGGCACCTGGGATCAAACTCATGGCCTTGTGTTTGCCAGGCAGGCGCTTATGCCACTGAGCTAAATCCCTGGCCCTGGTAAGGCATAATGATCACATTCATCCTAGGGAATTTGTACCAGTACATAGTATTTTTTTTTTTTTTTTTGAGACAGGATCTTGCTTTGTAGTTCTGACTCATCTTGAAGCCACTATGTAGCCCAGTCTTGAACTCTTGAGGATCCTCTTGCCTCAGTCTCCTGAGTGCTGGGATTACAGGTGTGTGCCACCATGCTCAGCTCATGACGTATCTTGATTTTTTTTCCCAATTCCCCTTCCCTCCCTTCAACTGTTCTTCTCCATTGACAAAAGCTATTTTTCCCATTTTTGTTTTATTTTCTGTTTTCTTTTCCATTCCTTTCTCCCTCCCCTCTCCCTCATTCCCCTTCCCATTTGAACATTTTCTTTCTACTTCTCAATATCAATCACTGATTTTGGTCCTTATTTACCCTTTCAGTTTCTCACACAAGAGAAACAATGTAATATTTGCACTGTCCAATTTACTTCACTTAAAATTATGTTCTCAGGGTGCATCCATTTACCTAAAAATATCTCAGGTTTATTCCTCCTTATAACAGTATAGTACTCTATTGTATACATAAACCACATTATCTTTATCTATTTATTCACTGATGGGCATTTGAGCTGTTTCCGAGATTTAGCTATTACAAACTGTGCCACTATAAATGTAGGTGTACATATATCACTGTGGTATGATGCTTTTAACTCTTTCAGGAAGATGCCAAGGAAGGGAATAGTTGGGTCAAATGGAACCTCTAGTTTTAGTTTTCTGAGGCGTCTCAGTAGTGATGTCCACACCGGTTATACCGACTAACACGCCAGCCAACAGTGGAGAACGGCTCCTCCCCGCCCTCCCCCCAGCCTCAGCAGCACTTGGTACTGGTTGGTTGGCTGGTGTTTCTCATCTTTCTTCTAGAAAACCTTCTTCCTTCGCAGCCCAGCACACTCGTGACTGCGAGGATCTCCACTCTCCCAGCTGATGCCGGGCCGAGGCTCCCCCAGAGCACAGCGCTCCAGGCTCCTCGCGGGGAGGAGTGGGGTCCTGGGCAGAATCACCTCTCACTCAGGATCGCTTTCTCCAAACGGTAAGCACGTAATGGATACTCGCGGAGTGTGATCACGATCAACAGGACGCGGCAGTGAAAAAGAGAGAGGTGACTGAAAAGCTGTAGTGGGTGGGGACCGAGATCTGCAGAAAGCGGAGCCTCTTCCTTTTCTCTCAGGTGCCGGGGAGGGACTTGGCCCTGCTTGCTGCTTTTTCCTGTTGAGGAGTGTCCCAACCTGAGGGTGAACGGATTCCATCGGGTTTCACTGAGCCCTGGCCCCGGGGGTGCCTTCCCGCACTGTCTGCAGCCTCATGGCTGCGCACCAGCATGCGCTCCCCAGACCGCGAACGCCTAACAACTCTGGGCTCCCAGCAAGGCGCCCAGGCTTGGACTGCGCCGGGGACACGCGAGGGCTGCGCGGGGGACGGCGCGGCACAGCGCCGACTCTGCCTCCCGCTCCCAGTGCGCAGTCAAATCAAGATCAGGAGCCGCGCAAGAGGGAGAGTCAAGTGGGGTGCCCCCCAACCCCACAGGCGTGCGCCAAAGAGCGCAGGCGCAGTGAGTGGCCGCGATATTTTACAGTGTAACAAATTACTCAAAAAATAAGGACGCTCTCAGAGCAGGCACTTACTCCACTGCGCCGGGACGTCATGGCCACCACTGGAGACCACTGGTTGGTCCTGGGGTTGTACCTCTCCGCGCTGCTGAGCTCTGTGGTGTCATCTCTCCCTCCCACCGCGTAGATCATGTCCTGATACACTGCACAGCCCAGGTGTTTCCGCCGGGTCCCCATGGGGGCGATGGTGTGCCACCTGTTTTCCTGAGGATTGTAGCGTTCCACTGCAGGAAGAGGAAGACGGTGAGCGACCATTCGACCACTGCCTCTCACCTCCAGTTGTCTTCACAGCCACTGTGATACTATACATTTTCTATATGCAGTTTGATTTGTGCTTCTGCGGACTTGTGCACCCTCGGAAATGTCACAGGTGCTCTCATCGGCGTCTGGTTTCTTGTGTTAGGGTGGAAAGGGCTGGTGCTGGATTCCAGGAGCCCGAGTTCCCGTTCGGGCTCTGTGACGATTAGTACAGACCCCTGGCCTCACTCTCCTTATCTTTAAATGGAGGAATTAGACTATTATGTAACTTTAAACGGCATTACCAGCGCTGGTGATTTATAACCAGCCAATTCTGTCCTCTGGCATACCCTTCCCTATAGCCTAGTGCAGTTTAAGCCTCTGAAGAGGAGACAAGATAAGTGACAGTGAATCTGACGGGAACGCTATACCGACAATATCCTTAGCAAAAATACTCATTATCTCTGAAAAAAAAGTACTCCTTTTCTTCACTGCACATTTCCAACAGCTGGTAAAGCAGAGGAAGAGAAAAACATTTTGGGAATGTATTAGATCATGGCTGTGGGAATCGTGAGTTGTACTTTCCTCGAAGGAAAATAAAATTTTCTTATCAGACAATCTGGACTTTTTATACTTTTCAAATCTGCTCAGGAAAATGTGCTGTTTGGGGGAATCAGACTGACTCCGGAGGGAACAAACCTGTGTTGAGTGGAGATGTCCCATCAGAGCCACCTACAGCATACAAGAACCCTCCCAGCACAGCCACCGCCACACCCAGTCTCCTGGTGCTCATAGAAGCCACCCGTGTCCACTTGTTCTCCTTGGGATCGTACCTGCAGGGTCAGAAGCCAGGCTGAATGCATGTTCTTACTACATGAAGTCACTTCTACATGATCTGAAATCACACTAGATACACTACCACAGTTAAAAAAAATGTGGGATATGTACACACATGTGTGTGTACACACACGCGTGCACACACACACACACACAAATATTATTTGGCTTTAAAAAGGCAGAGATCTTACTTGTAACAACATGGATGGACCTGGAGGACATTACAGCAAGTGAAATAAATCAGGCACAGAAAAACAAATACTGTGTGACTTTACTTATATGTGAAATCCAAGAGAGAAATAGAAATAGAAGAATGTGGTCTGCTCTCTACAGGGCAGGTGGAAAGTTGGGAGGATTAGATGCTAGTTAAAGGATATAAAACTTATTTTCTTTTTATGAGATGGGGATTTTTTTGTTAACAAACAACATGAAAACCTGCAAATGATTTTTTAAAAATTCACCTCTCAACAATATTGAGGCAAGACACACCATCTTGGCCTCCCACAGCATAGAGAAAGCCACCAAGCACAGCCACACCGACACTTGTCCTGCAGGTGCTTGTGGGGGCCACATCACTGCTCCACTGGTTTGTTTTGGGGTCATATCTGTAGAGAACACATCAGGGACAGAGTTGGTATCACATAACAAAGCTTGGCTACGTTCACGTATTTCAAATCAAAAGATCTATATGATCTATAGTCCTCCACTAAAGTATGGGCTGATTAGTAACTAAAATATATAAAACCGTAACATATATATTTCGAAAATATATCATTTTTGAAATATATATATATTTTCATTTTTCCTTAAATTATAGTTTTCTTTTAAAGAAATAAGAATGTTATTAAGCTAAAGTCCACATTAAATTCTACCTGAATTCTAATCTCTTCCTATTTCCGTTTGGCATACATCTTTCAAGACTTTTCAGTAAAAATACCTTCAAGTTTCATATGATGAACCCACATACATATTTCTATATATGTAAGCATGTTTTCTTTACATAAATAGTACTGTACAGTATACACTGTTTTTTCCTTTTAATATATTTCTGAGATTTATTTATGCTAGTATGGCTCTTTCCCTGGAACTATTTTAATATATTGTATGTGCCATCTATTATTTGATTGTATTCCTATTGATATGTCCATAGGCCATTCTGATATTTTGCTATAAAAATAGTACTTGTCAGGCTGGGTGTGTAGCTCAGGGGTAGTGCGCTTAGCTTGTACAAGGCTCTCGCTTCAATTCTCAACACAGAAACAAAACAAAACAAAATATCAAAAATGCTTTTCTTGGTAGCTAAGTCAATTTTTGTCATTTTTTTGAGACAAGATATATAGTTCAGGCTGGCCTTGAACTCACTATGTAGCCTAGGGTGGCTATGAACTTTCAGTGGTCCTCTTGCCTCAGCCTCCAGAGTGTTGAAATTAGAGGCATGTGTTACCATGCCTACCTCATTTTTTCAATGTGTATGTTATGTAAATACATGTAAGTTAACATTCATACTTGCCTCTGAAACACTTCAGTTTCATTCTATACATTTTGATATATAGGTTTAATTGATAAGTCATAAATACTTAGTCATTGCTACTCAGATTCAGTTTACTTTTAAGAGTTATTTGATGCCAAATACCTCCTCCTCGCTTTATAGAACTGATCCTTGTTTTTTTTTTTTTTCTTTTTTTCCTCTGGCTATACTATGTCTGTCTAGAAACTGATATGCCATAGGGCTGCACAGAGTGAAAGAATCACTGCAAATCAATACAGGTGAATGAAAAAGGGTTTGTGAGAAAAAGAAGCCATTACAGTATCAGTCACTGTAGGTTTCCAATGTTTCAAGTGCTGTGATAGACACTGTGGGAGAAAACATATCAGCAAACATTACAATGGGATGTGTACCAGCACTTTCAAAATACTTATGAAAGAGCAGAGGAATGAGTACAGCCAGAGAAGGGTTTACGGAGGAAGTAGCATCCGGGTCTTACAGGAGCAAAGATATTTCAAGGAAGAAAGAACAACATACAAGCACATATAGAAAAGGGGTATGAAGGAAGACAGCATATCAAAGAATTGCAAGCAATTTGTTGGGTCCAAGGTAGCATGTTTATGGAAGGGTGGTACCCAGTGGGAGAGAGACTAGAAAAAATAGTTGGACATCAGAACGCAAAGGATTTGTACATCATGCTAAGTGATCAAACAGGCCAACAGATGTGACACGCATAATATTAAAGAAATTACATCTGTTTCCTTATATCTATAATGAAACTATAGAAGAGAAAAAATTTCAAATTAATCTTACCTTTCAACACTATTGAGATAAGAGGATCCATCATGGCCTCCTACTGCATATAACAGGTCATCGAGAACACTGACCCCAACTCCACATCTTCTTTTGCTCATGGAAGCTACCATTCGCCATTCATTGGTCTGTGGATCATATCGTTCAACACTGGAAATGGCATCTCCACTACACCAACCGCCAACTGGGAGGGCACAGAAATGGTTAAGAGAATACTTGCCTTAGAGCACAGAACGTCTCAGTGCTGAGCGCACTGGGACTCAATGTGTGGACTTACTGAATGTCTCCATAAGCAGGTTAAAATACATCCAGAAATTACGTTGTAATCCCAGCATTCAGGAGGCTGAGGCAGGAGACGTGAATTTGAGGCCAGCCTGGGCTACATCAGCAAGTTCAAGGCCAGCCTGTGCTACATAATGAGACCCTATCTCACAAAAACAAAACAAAAACAAAAACAAAAAACCCCAGAAATTAAGTCAGCTAAAATCTTGGATTTCTAGTCTCTAGAACTGTGAGAAAGCAAATCTCTTGTTTCACTCACCCAGGCTACACTATTTTGTTAGGGAAGACTGAGCATAGTGAATAATATTCAGAGTAACAGTTTCAAACTGAGTTCCGTTAAGCTCTGAGTGACCCTTGGAAAAAAAGCATGGTTATGGTTTACGTACTGAAAAAGAAATTTTTTTAAAGACAGTCTTGCTATGTAATTCACTATGTAGTCTAGGCTGGCTTTGAACTTGTGATGATCCTCCTGTCTCAGCCTCCAGAGTGCTGGCATTATTGGTGTGCACCACCATGCCTGGCTTATCTACTTAATTTTTCTTTCAAATCATCTCTCTTTCAATCCAAATAAAAGCTAGACTTTGCAGCTTAACAAGTGAAGCACGAGACTATGGCCACCTTAAAACATCCTAAATCACACTTTTTAAAGGGCATTTTCTAGATGAAATCTGAAAGTTTACTTTATTTCAAATCTCAATATAATATATAAATTTTATTTTATACTTAATAAGAATATTCAGCTGACTGTGGTAGCCCTGTGAGTTCAAGGTCAGCCTCAGTTACATAGTATGACCCTATCTCAAAACAAAACAAAATAAAAAAACAAAAACCAACTAAATAAGAAATTAATACTAAATCACAGCAAGTTTTGTGTATAGGAATCTTGTTAAATTTGAATTTTTTTTGGGGGGGTCATGCTGGGGATTGAACCTAGGGCTTTATATGTACTAAGAAAGTGTGCTATTAAGCCACACCCCAGCCCTTAAATTTGAATTCTGTAATTGACACATACATGGAATTTCAGTAAAAGGGAAAGCATTGTAAATTCTAAAATAACACTGGCTGAAAATATGAGAGTTTAGAGGTAATTATGCTTAAATGAGGTCATAAGGATATGGGCATTATCTTATGGGACTAGAGTCCTTGTAGGTGAAGAGACACCAGAGTTCTCACTTTTGGCCTTTGCGCACAGAGGAGAGGCATGTGAGGACAGAGGCGGCACCCTCTACAGGAAGGTGACAAGGCCTGGCCAGAGGCCAACCCTGCTAGCACTGTGATTTGGGACTTGCAGCTTCCAGAACTATAAGAAAATAAATTTCTATTGTTTTAGCCACTCAGGTCATGGCATTTGGTTAAGGTAGACCATGGGGGATTATACACTATAATTAGCAAAATGGAAGTCCCATCCCTGGGAACTATTAGTTTGTGTTGTTAAGCAATGTATCTGAAGAAAAATACTGCAGAAATGGGGATGTATAACGTTGTATGTATAAGATGTTGACTAAACTGTTTTGCTACTTATGGACAAGTGCAAAAAATAAATCCTCTTTTGCAACCCAGAACTCAGTGTTTAGTGTGAGCTTTGAATAGCTAGGAGAAGGACTAATTCTGCCTGCTGCTGTGGTACACACCTGTGATCCTGCCATTCCTGAGGCTAAGAGGAACACAGCTTTGAGGTCAGCGTGGACTATACATGAGACCTTGCTCCAGAAAACAAAAGAAAAACAAAAGATGATGATACCTAAATACAGGTTAAAGTGATGGCGGGATAACCAGCAAGGTTGGTCCTGAGACTAAGGAGTTAACAATTAGAAAGCACAGGGCATGAGCAAAACCTCAGCTCTGTTGATTCACTGTTTCCGTTTTCGTGTGGTGACACATAAAGATAGTTTTTTTCTTCCTCTTTCTTAAAGGCTACAGTCTTGAGAAGATGGGATCTGAAGTGGAAGATGTCTTATCTGAAGTGGAAGATGTGCTTGGATGTTTAAATGCAGTAAGTAGTATATTATCAGATTTAAATTTCCACACATTTTAATAAAAAGTACTGCTTTAGACAGACATGGCCAAAAAATGTTACCTTAAAGAAGCACCAAGAAACTTAACAGAATACAGAAGAAAAGCCAGAACGAAGATATCAATAGGAGTAAAATGCTGCTGAGTCAAAAACCACAGGGGTTACACATTTGATCTTAGCTTCCAGAGTTTATTTCCACAGAGTAAAAATGGCATAAGACCCAATTCTCTAAGGATAAGTGAGAATTGATGATTCGGCATTCCAAAGAGGATGGGCGGGGTGGGGGGGGCAGTATAAGCCAAAGTAAACTGAAGATTATGCAGAGACAAATGGATGGTGATCTAAAATGAACAGCATTAGTCAAGGATAGAGTTCAGATTCAGATACCACAAAAGGATTGAGAAGGCAGGGAAAGCTACTCTTTCTCCTTATAAAGAAAGAGGTAATAGCTATTCTTTACAAGTGAAAATGGAAGCTTTAATAATGTAAGAAAGATAGATGATTTAATCTTATGTTTCTATTAATCAGAATTTCTAGGCTGTTGTACCTTTCCACGATAGCCCACACTATTTCCCAGGTGCAGCGTGCACTTCTACCTTTGCTCTCACCCTTTTCCTGAGCTAGCGCTGCAGAGCCAGTTTCTCTCCCACTCTTCACTTTTATTTTCTTGAGTAAACTTTGCCACTGCTAAAAAATAAAAAAAATACAAAAGTAATTCTATACTGCATGTGTATTCAATTCTGTACTTAGAACAGCCAAAAGTGCTATTTAAAAATAAGTGATCTAATTGCAGTTCTGCAAAAAATTGTGCAAAAATAGGTTATCTTTCATATATCTTTCATATATTGTAAACCTTTTTTGGTAATTCACAATTGCTACTGGTATGTGTTTTGTGGTTTTCTTTTTCCATTATTCATGATGGGTTGATGCTAATTTCTCACTAGTGTTTCTCATGATCAGCATTTAATTATTCTTCATTGACTGCTATACAATCTGAAAGCTACAAAGATAAAGTAGAAATAATTGACCTTGACCTCAAGTAGTTAGTAATACAGTGTAACAATCAGATACCAATATGCAATTATTTGATCAATACTAAGAGCCCGAGATCATGAACAGATCCAATTTAACTGGTTTCTGAGAAAGGCAAAGTGTGGCTTCAATAACACAATGATTTTATGAAAATAGGTAGGTGAGATTTTAAGTGTCATTATCATTTTATTCAAGTACTATTATTTTTGTGGTGCTAGGGATGAAAACCAATGAACTACATTGTAGCTTGGCAAGTGAGATTAGCGTGAAGAGAGTGCACACAGAACTCTTGCTGCTTGATATTTTATAATAATGTCATACTGGAAGAGGATGAAAGGACTCAGCAGGATAAAGGTAGCAGTGCTGAGTAAGTCAAGTCAACATTTCCGTTTAAGGGGAGCTATATTGCTGCTTCTCAGCATTCTCAAAGGGATGCCTTTTCTTCTCCTGGGTGGGTATCCCGCTGAACCCAGAAAGGACACTGGAACTGAAATATACATTGCGTACACTTATTTGGCTTTGTCTTTGGCCTTGGATCGCAGGGAGGCTCTCTTGTGTTTCATTTTTCCCAGTTTACTACTCCAGGTACTAAAACAGGCAAATTATTATTTTCATAATAATGGACATAACTCCAACACATGGCCCATTATAGTTCCTGGAACCAATACAATATTATGAAGCCACCAGTACCAAATAATTAGATGTGTAGTCCTAGTATGTGTGATGGCTAATCTTCATCAACAACCTGATTAGCTCAAGGCCTACACTGTAAAGTACACTTCTGAGTGGGACATGGAGCCTTTCTTGTTGGCTTCCAGGATACCGTTAAGTGGAACAGATTTCTCCTCCCATGATGATTCTACGTTAGAGATAGTCAGCCACAGACTAAAACCTCTGAAACACTAAGCCCAAATAAATCTTTCCAGCTTTAAATCATATTTTTCAGGAATTTTGTCCCAGTGATGAAAAGCTGACCAATTTTCAAAATCGGAAAATACCAGTTCTGATGTAAATTATAGCATTCTTCCTTGATGAGGAGCTGGTAAAGCAAATTACTTTCATGTAAAAAAGAACTTTAGAATATAATTTTACACAGTTCAAGCTTAAAAGTGAAGAAATGTTATGCAGGCCTCTATATGAACTTAACTCTCTGACAATGAATTTATTCAACATCTGGTAACTCTGGACTGGTATGGAGGAGTGAGGATGCAGATGTGTGTCAGTATGCAAGTGTCTGTGTAAAGCCACATGCATGCATAAACATGTACACACGTGTGCATACAAAAAGTGAAAATAATAGTACATAAGAATGACAACAATGATAAGTCAATTAATAACAATAAACAAGACATTAGAGCACTGGAAGTATGAGAGAATTCATTGCATGACAGTAGAAATCAGAAACAAAATGAAAGAATATTTCCAAAAGAAGAAAAAAAGAGCATAATGATGATTAGAATAGGAAGTTTGGTACTAATTTTCTTTTTTTGAGAAATGCTATCATCTTCTACATGAAGAAAACTGCATGAAAAAACTTATAAAGGGGGCCGGGGGTTTAGCTAAGCAGTATTAAGTGCCTGCTTGGCAAATGTGAGGTCGTGAGTTTGATCCTTAGCAACAAAAAAACCCAAACCAAACCAAATCAAACCAAAACAAAACAACAACAACAAAAAACCCCCACAAAACTTATAAAGGAAATGAAAACACAAATGATCAAATTTTTCTTCTAAAAAGATAAGGGGCAATGTATTTCTATGTCAAGAGAAAAACATAAACTACTAGTTAAGCTGATGACAAGGGTACTGTGCCCCAGAGACTGCTTAAAATTCTCCAGTGAGAAGGAACAGAATATTTTACATATCAAGATGATTCAGTGAAACCAGAGGGTGCCTATGTCTACAGCACATGGACTTACTGAAATCTGGATGCTTAAGTAAAAAGTATGGTAGATTCCCAGTAGCTCCATGAGTCAGGAATTTCAACAAACTAGTACACACTGAGTACCTCTTACATGAAATGCCTGGAACCAGGAGTGTTTCTGATTTTGGGGTCTCTCATATTTTGGAGTATTCACATATTTTTTTTTAACTAGCTAAGCATCCTTAATTTGAAAATCTGAAGTGTGAAACACTTCAGAATCCAAAACATTTTTGTAACAAGATTTTGGGGCATTTTTGATTTTTGGACTAGGGAATACCCTTCCTGTAAAAAGTTATAATAAACAATGATGAAAGCCACTATTCAGGTGAACAAGTGAGCTGATGTTACATAGCTGGAATGGAAGCACCTGAAACTGAATGATCTCAAAGATTTAGGGGCAGACAGTCGGGAGTAAAATAACACAATACAGCAAGTTATCTTCAGTTCAACTTAGGGCAACACAGCTAGAAAAGAGTGTAAAGGTTAATGTAAGATTTTTTTTTTTTTTGCAACTCCATGAAACCATGAAGTTACTTGCACACCAGTATATCAATTAATACATGTGACTCATTTCAAAAAAACATCCATTTTGTAAGTATATAAAATAAGAGCATTCTTTAGGATCATGGGGCAAGAGTCAAGGTACCTGATGACTCATTGTGACAGTTTCTTATGACAATAGATATCACTATTACTCAAATGACAATTCAAACTATGTGAGAAAATATTTGGCTTAGTCATGGTATATTAAGATTCAAACCTGCAAAAAGTACTTCTCCACATCGGATAGGCTTCCGTGGCCGTGTCCTTGGTCCCTGCATTAATGGTCGTTCTTGAGGCAACAGGAGGTAGTTCTTAGCTTCATCTACCAAATCTCTGTAGAAAAAAAAAATTGCCTTTTTTCTAAATGTCTAAAAAACATTGTCAGTCAAGTTTCAATATGGTTTAGGAAAATATAGGTTGGCAAAGGAGAGCAAGCATAAATCAAACCATATCATAAATGCCAGCCAATATTAAAATTAGCACAAACATGGAACAATGATATGGTCACACTATAAATTGTAAACTGGTTTACATCTCAGTGCAAAGTCAGCTTAAAGCTCAACATACATACAGCTAACAACTTATGAAAAACTAAAAACTACAACTTGATTACCAGCCTACCTAGTTGCTACTTTTTAAAATGAGTATTAGATTTTGTAGAATAATAGAAAAATAGCATACCAGTCAAAAGATATTTGCTAAATTAAGTGTAATAATAAACTGGATCAAATATTGGTTTCTCAAAATGTAGTGTACATTCACTTAGTACTAATTTATGATCTGCTAGCATATTAATGGTTTAATGTGTTCACAACTGAACCACAATTTGTACGTCTTGCTTCCAGGTGGCTTAAACCACCAGTGGTACATGTACAATTGCCCACTGGTGGCTTTTGATTAATTTTATTAGTAAAAAGACTGATAAAAGGATTGGATCAGTCTGTACCACCAGTGGTACAAACTGCCCAATGGGATAGTCAAACATGTACTACCGGTGGTTTAAATCAGTGGGAATGTACTAATCTCAAGAAATCCACTGAGTTGAATGAAAATTTCTTTTCATGAAGGTACTTTAAGAAAATAATCTGAGAATTGTACTTGTTAAATACACTATCCTGAAACAACTTGTATATGTACTTAATTCACTTGAGTCATTTAAGTGATTCAGTGCTTGATTAGTACAAATTCTGTTAGTCCTCAACTCAAAATATTTCCTAAACCACTCTATATTTTCAGTTCTCTTGTCATTTTGCTACAAAGAGTAATTTTTTCCTGCTAGACTAGTCTCAGGCATGACCCAATACTGTACTTTCCAATAGAAGGTTTTGCTAAAGCTGCTCCTAAAAACACACACACACACACACACACACACACACACACACTGAGAAAGCCAATAATTAGTATTTTTCTATCTCCCCATACTTAAAATATTTTGATCTCCTAATAGTTTTTTGTTTATATATATGTGTGTGTGTGTATATATATATATATATATATGTATGTATGTGTGTGTGTATATATATATATATATGTATGTATGTGTGTGTGTATATATATATGTGTGTGTGTGTATATATATATATATTTTTTTTAAAAAAGTTCTTTATATGAACTTTTTAAATCTTCACAAAGATCTACATGGTATAGGCACTATTATTATCCCTACTTTATAGAGAAGATACCACAGTATAGAGAGATTAAAATAACTTGTGTAAGGGCACATAACTAATAAATGATAAGAAAAGAAAAGTCTTTTATTAAAAGCGATTTCAGGCCAGGGATAGCACAGCAGCACAGTGCCTGCCTGGCAAGTGCAGGGTCCTGAATTCGATTTCTGATACAAAAAAAAAAAAAAGCGATTTCGCAAGTACTTTTACTTTATGCATCTGAATTGGTACAATCTGATTAATGCCTTATGGGGAAGGGACATTCATACATTTGGTCCTCAGATTTCAGCAGTTTTGCTTTCTGCTATTGTAAATATTCAAGGGGAACTGTCATTGGTTTTTTTGAAAATGTAAAACGCAAACATCTAAAACCCCTTGTAACATTTCCTGTTAAAGGAACAGGCTTCAGATTGTAGAAGAAATACAGTGGAAATGTATATTCCACTTCTTCTCTGGAATAAGGAGTAATTCCAAATTTCTTTAATCATCGAGAGAACCACAAAGGTTAGCAGACTTTAAGGAATTCTGAGTACTGACTTGTTCTTTCACTTTTACATCTGGAACATCTAGGGGAGAAAAACCTTAAAAATGTCAAATGGTTTTAGACTGAAGCTAAATCTTAAAAAGTGTCAAATTGATAAGTTAATTTATTAAACTGTATCTATAACAGAGTTTTCTTAGTAAAATAGGCTTTTTCTTTTTTCTTGTGGGCTGGTAAAAATATTTGGAAACTAGGCAAATGAAAGCTTTTCCAAAGCCTCTTTAGGAGATAACAGATCTTTAACTGTCCACGATCTGAGAAAGCAAGTCTGGTCCTGCTCCCCAAGGAGTGGAGGAACTGCGTGATGGAATGAGAAAGTGCTCACTGATACAAAGTCAACAGTATTCATCTCAAGGGAAAAACAGAAAATTGCTTCTTGCTATTCAAGCCTGTGCTAAAATCTTAGAAATCTACCTCTTTACTGCTACTTCTGTACTAATCAGCACTACTACCTAAAAACAAATGAAATGAAATATCGAAGTTCAGTTTGCTCTTTTTCCCTCTCCTCTGACTCTGGCCCAGAAGAAAACCCATTAAAATACTGCCCTACTTTTAGTGCTAAGAAATACAATATTTTAGAAGCAATACCACTTAAGGAGGTTAAAATTAAAAAGGAATGTTCAGGCACTGGTTTTTCTCATTCAGGGCCACTCATACCTGCATTCTTCATCACTTTTAATGAGGGGATCAGAGCCTACTGTGCCCACCAGGAACTTGGGACTAAGCAAAGGCAAACGAACATGCTGCAGCACCTATGAGATAATAAATACTATTAGAGGCGTGAGCTCCCACCTACACGATATTTAAGAGAATGCACAACTCCTGGTCCCCCATTGCACTTCAAAGTGATGGGGGATCTAGCTGAACAGGACAAATAATAATGGGAGGCATAAACACTAAAATTTAAATTTATTCTAACCAGCAATTAAGTAATATAGAGTAATTAGAAGCACACTAATATCACTTTAGAATGCTACTTAAAGCTTTTAGCAATGTCTTATAAACTCTTCTATAGCTGAACTCAAATTAACTAACAATCTGGAAAAATATGCTGCTGAACTGCTGAAGAACATCGTAGTTCCTTCTTATCTACAATTCATTTTCTGCAGTTTCAGTTACTGGTAGTCAACCTTGGTCAGAAATATTACATGAAAAATTTAAAAGATAAATAATTTCTAAGTTTTACGTAACTTTTATTACAGTATGTTATCATTATTGTTCTATATTACTATTCTTTGTTGTCATTCTCTGTGCCTAATTATAAATCAAACTTTACTGTAGGTATGTATGTGTAGGAAAAACAGTACAGATTGGGCTTGAAGGTTTCACACTCCTGCTGGATGTCTTAGAATGGATCCTCTGTGGATAAGGGGGGGACTACTGTGTAGTCCTAATAAGAATGGTCTTAACCATTTCATTCAGTGACCACACGTGCTCCCATTCATTTCTTTACTGATCAAGGTGTGGCAGGATTTCCAAATCCTGCCATAGGATATAGGGAAAGAAGCATCCTTGCTTACTTTTGTTCATTTTATGTAAGTTTTGAATTGTGCTATAGCTCAAATATAGAATGAATCCAAAACAGAGGGGAGGCAAAGGAGTAAAGAGTTCACATGATAATTAATTAAAATGCTTCTAATGCTCCCTTGATTATTTAGAAACAGACAAATTTTCTTAGTTTAATATAAGGGAGAGTGATTACTACAGCATTTCTGCAAGACAAGTTGTTTCTCTGAGTAGAAAGCAGTTTTCTTAGAGAAGCATTTCTAGTTTTACCTGGGGTAACTGAGGACGTCTTTCTTGAATACTATATTTGACCCAGGCCATCACTGCGTTGAATACTTGTTCTTCACTGCGAACATTTAACTCATCACTAGATATTATATCAATGAGTTGATTGGCTGGAAGTAACATGAACTCTTCACTCTCCATTACCTGTACAAAATTAGGTCAGAATAAAAGAAAAAAAAACAAAACTATGAGCATATTTAATTTATTGTCTATTTTTTTGGGTTATGCTGCAAAAACTCTGCTCCACAATGGTGCTGAAGTTTAAAACAATGCCAGAGGGAAGGTTTAAAAAGACAAAAAGAAAAGCACAGATGATGCAATTAAAATCCAGCAAATATACTTATTTGTGATTTTAGCAATTTAAGAAAAATGACATTTTTTCTTAAAAACTAAAGATCAAAATAAAAATTTATATGTTGCTACATGTATTCTTTTAAACTAAGGGATTATTCAATAAATGTAAGCACATAAAATGCACTAATTTCAAATGTATGTTTTAAAATATATTGATTTTACAAATGAATGCCATCATACTTACCACATAGTTTGTTAAATGTAAAGTAGTATTCATAATATCCATATTTCTGCCTAATAAAAATGTTGATCTTTCTTTCTTTCTCTTTTTCTTTTTTTGTCTTTTTGAGATAGGGTCTCACTATGCAGTTCAGGCTGGCCTTCAGCTCACTTTGTAACCCAGACTGGTCTCTAACTTGCAAGGACTCTCCTGCCTCAGCCTCCCAAGTGCTAGGATTACAGGCATGTGCCACCATGCCCAGCCTGATCTCTATTTCTATGACCTAAAGTGTTTCTATTACCTTTAAACTCTTTTAACATTTGTTTTATATAAATGTGAATATCCTGGGTCAGATACTGATTTTTGACTTAATTTGGATCTCTTTCACTGAGCATTTAACCAGTTTATGTATATGATAACTCACATCGCTATCAATTCTTTAACGCTAATTTTAATGCCATTTTTCACTTGCTAGTTTTTCTTGGTTTTCATTTTTCAATTCCAAAACCTAGGAAAATATTTAGTCTATTTTTGTTCTCAAATCAATGACAAATTGACTTATATGAACTACTATATGATGCAATGAACT
Source organism: Hydrochoerus hydrochaeris (assembly GCA_004027455.1). Classification (NCBI taxonomy): domain Eukaryota; kingdom Metazoa; phylum Chordata; class Mammalia; order Rodentia; family Hydrochaeridae; genus Hydrochoerus; species Hydrochoerus hydrochaeris. The sequence continues at coordinate 26,685 of PVLA01009927.1, forward strand.
ATGATATTTTCCAGCTCAGCATATCAAACAAGTTCTTGTCTACTTTTCTTCAACCCATGCTTTGGAAATTTTCTTCTTACACTATCAGTATTAATACTAGGGACAACTTTCTAGTTTTTTTCTTTTGTAGTTAAACAAGGAAAATGAAACTGCACCATTTTCCAGTTTTGTCAGATTAACATTTAGAATGTGTTTACTGCACTTGTCCTGTCCATAGTGACAGAGTATCTTTACTGTACATACATCTGGCTTAACAACATGCATCTTTAACTATAAGACTGCATGGCAAAAATAAAACAGTATTTATTTGCCCAATACATTCACTATCTGGCATGCCTTTTGATGGTTTAAAACTACATAAACAGAAAAATTTAGATCTAGATTCAAAATCTATTTTTGCATGTAATTTATTATCCTATATGTTATAATTTTAAATTTCATGCTTCTTACTTTTAATGCTATCAATTCTTTCATACAATTTTCTTTTCTTTGAGACAGGATTTTACTATGTAGTTCAGGCTGGCCTTGAACTCATGACAATCCTCCTGCCTCAGTCTCTCAAGTGCTGGGATTATAGGCATGTGCCACCATGCCAGCCTCTTTAGTTATTTTAAATTCCTGTTCTCTGTTGGGTATAGTAAATCACTCAGCAAAATGTCAGAGAAGGTTCTTGGTTGATATACTTTCCTAATTTCTGGATATCTGAGAATGTATTCTACTTGCCTTCATTCAGAAATAGTAATTTGACAGGATATATAATTCTTGGTGCAAAATTATTTTCCCTTAAAACTATGTAGAGGACCGGGGATTTAGCTCAGTGGCATAAGTGTCAGCCCCTGGTACACACACACACACAAAATTAAAAAAAAAAAAAAAAGAAAAAGAAAAGGAAAAAAAAAGGTAAAAACTCTGTAGATACTGTTTTATTGTCTCCTGTCATTTAGAATTACAAGAGAAAAAAATCTGAGGTCAGCCTGACTTTTGTCCCTTTTAGAGGTAACCTGTTTTTTCTGTCTGGATATTTGTGAGATCTGCGCCCCACCCCCACCACCACTTCTGCCATCATTTAATCCTTGAAATCAAAAAAGTCACCAAAATATGTCTAGCTGTCATCTTCTTTTCATTAAATTTTAAAGGTATACTATAGTCTTTTTTAGCTCTGCAAAATTTTCTTCAAGTAGTTCCTTAATTATTTCAGCTTCCCTTGTATTGTACTGTGTTTCCATTATGTATAAAATGTATCTCCTGGACTGACTGACCTGGTAGGTCTGTCTGTCATTTTGAAAAAGGTTTCACTAAGTAGTTCAGGCTGGCCTTGAGTTTACTATGTAGCCTAGACTTGCCTCAGTCTCTTGAATGCTGGGATTCAGGTGCATGCAAAATACCTGGCTTTTCTTTCTCTCTCTCCCTCCCTCCCTCCTTCTATCCCTCTCTCTCTCTCTCCCTCCCTCTCTCCCTCCTTCTCTCCCCCCCTCTTTCTCTCTCTTTCTCTCTATCTTCTTTGGTAATGGGGATCGAACTCACAACCTTGTGCTTGCTCGCCAGGCAGTTGCTTATAATGCTGAGCTAAAGCCCTTGCCCTTGGTTTCTCTTTTCTTATCTTGATTCCTTTTTCTCTGCATTGTGAAAATTTCTGTTGTTTTGCATACTTCAGTAATTTCATTTTGTGGTCAATTTAGTTTATGCATTCCCATTAATTCTCTCAACTTCCAGAAACCTTCCAAGTGCTCTAACATTACTTCATTACTCAGCACCTCAGGACCTCTACAGTGTCCTCTACTGTATGATTTTTAGCATTTTCTAGCACTTTCATGTACACTGACTGATCCATTTGTTTCAAGAGGAGGCATTTTCTTGATTATTTAGCACTGTTTCTTCTGCACTATGCTATTATGGTCTTTTAAATGGCTCTTTTTAGCAATGGAGTTCAAAAATTAAAGGAAGTCTTCCAAAATTCATATTAACACAAGCCAAATTAACTACACCAAAATAAAACTCCAAAAAGTCAGGAAAAGCTTTCAGAAGGATACTGTAGTTGATAGAAGGGCAATAATACCAAAGTACCTTTTTACAAAAAAGATTAAAGACATCAGTGTTTCTGCAAGCGTGCGTATAACCAGAGAGAATTAGACCAATGAAAACCTCTAAGGTTAATTATACTTTTTTATGGCAAAAGTCTTCAAATTATCTGAGACTTTCTAGGGTTAAGAAAATTCACTAGTAATCTTTCATTTTAGCTGAGTGTCTTAGTGACTTTCTTATCACTGAGGCACAATACCCAACACTGATAGGAGAAAAGATTCATTTTGGCTTAGTTTGTAGAGGTTTCAGTCCATAGTCTGCTGGCTCCAAGACAGGGCGGCATGGCAGAGGGGCATCGCTAATGCAAAGCAGGCAGGAAGCAGATTGAGGTAAGAGGGAGATATGCCTTTCCATGTCACCGCGCTCTCCATGACACACTTCCTCCAAACAGGCTTCATGTCTTACCATCATTTAGATATTCACATCAGTGAACTAATCTGCTGATGAGTATGAGGTCCACAATCTAATTACCTATGACCTCATTAGACTTTGGAAGAGCATTTAGACGTAAATCATAAATAACACTGAGGTTTCTTAGGCAACCTGGTAATTAAAATAGTTGCATTTTACACATTCTGGCATAGTTTTCAGATTTAGCATATATGTTTAGACAATTTATGTGACAAATTATTTGCTGCTTGGACTTTACATTTAAGTAGGAATACTATATTCTCCCTGGCAATCCCATGTTGGTGGGGTGGAGGGTGGGCTATACCAAGAGCCAAGTTTGGGGCCTAGCTCTAGTAAGTGTGCTGGTCTTCACAGCTTGCACGACTTTATACATGGCTGCATCTTACTTCCCCTTCCTTGTTTTCCAATTTCTTCACTTAAGCACAAGTGGAGGCATTTTCTTGATTAATTAACACTGTTTCTTCTGAACTCTGGTGTTACAATCTTTTTAATGGCTATTTTAGCAATGGGGTCCAAAATTTAAAGAAAGTATTCCAAAATTCATATTTAAATTTTATCAGTTTATATTCTTCCAACATTAAAAATCAAATATTATATAAGTGGCTATGATAACCAAGTTTAAAGCTTATAAATAAGTCACTATGATATTAACATATTTAATGGAAACATGAGATAGTAGGAAGACATGAAAATGTTTGAGAAAGTATCTGGTACTGAGCGAGAAGAAAAAATAAAAATATCACTCTTGATAGACAAAGTCTGGTTAAAATGACGCTTCTCTTTTTTCCATCAACAAGAAAAAGACATTAGTGATATCCATCACAGTCAAACTAGCACTGAAGTCACTCCTTCAACAAAATGACCAAGTTAAGAAAATAATGCTTTTTTTTTTGGTACTAGGGATCAAACTCATGACCTCACGCTTGCCAGGCAGGCGCTTCTGCCACTGAGCTAAATCCTCAGCCCCCAAAGCATGTTCTTAAATGAGTTTAGAGGAGATTTGAACTTTAAGCCCTATGCTATTATGGTAATTGGCTTACTTTGTTTCTTCAGGTGAGTGTGGATGCTATTTCAAGAAGGGATAAAGCTGAAAACGAACAGAAATGAATATGCAAGTCAACTAGAGTTATGCTAACAAAAGTATACGCTAAACTTAGCATTGCTGGGTTAAGGACAATTTTAAAATTTAGATGAGACAATTTTAGACAAAAGTAACATTATATGAATTAATCTGTGTTTAATGAAATGGAAGGAAATTAAATATTTACTTCTGAAAGGAAATTAATTGTTAAATCCCAAATGGTGACCCATTTTGTGCACTTACAAAAAGCCATTCTAGTACATGATGAAAGGTAGTTTCTGCACTAGGATTCCATCATGGCATATTAACTTTGAAGGTAAAGCTAGAACTAGATTCCTCAACATTTTTTTTTTTCTTTTTGAGACACGATCTCTTTATGCAGTTCAGGTTGGCCTTGAGCTCACGTTGTAACCCAGGCTGGTCTTGAACTTGCAATGATCCTCCTGCCTCAGCCTCCTAAGTCCTGGGATTACAGGTGTGTGCCACCACACAAGTATCTTCTGATATTTGTGAATATCTTAGATCTTAATGTTGTGTTAAATCAGGATATATTAACAATCAACTTTATTTATTTTAATGTAATGTTCAATGGGTTTTGATAAATTATAGGCTTATGAGTAATTATGACCACAATATCATCACCCCAAGAGGCTAAGGCAGTGATTTTTTTGAGAGGTACTGAAGACTGAATTCAAGGCCCGATGCATACTAGTCAGAATAAATCCATAAATCCAGCACCAATAATTCAATCAGCAATGAGGGACAAGGAAAATTCTTTTTTGCAAAAGAATGTAAACAGGAAAATGGAGTTTAAAAAAAATCATCAATTTGCAATCATCATAGTAGGTGTTCACCAGTAGGGGAATCTGAAAGGAATAAAGCCGTGTTTGAGAATGAAGGAATTGTCACAGTGTTTAGAAAAAATTTACATATCAGAGAATGACAAAGCAAATGGGGCAAAATTTTAACAAATGGTGAATTTTGGTAAAAGGTAAAGCTTTTATTTCTATGATTTCTTATCAATTTGGATTTTTTCAAATAAACTTTAAAAATCTTTTCAGTCTGACAAGTATCTTGTTTTGATACTTGATTCTTTAATTATAGTGAAGCTGGGTATTCTTTCATAAGTTCCTCATCTATTTGGAATTTCTTAGGTTGCTTATTTTTCATTATTTACTGAATATATAAGAGCTTTATGGGAGTCAGGGTCTTTTCTGCCATGTATGCTCTGAACAGGTTTTCTGAGTTTGGTACTGATCTTCAGTTTATGGTAGTTTTTGTTGTTATAAAGAACAAAAAAAATTTACACTTTTTTCTTTGGTTTCTGAATTATATCCTGCTACACATAATTAATGCTATCTTCTAGAACTTTTAGAATTTTTTGATTTTTTATTAGAAATTTAATCTCTTTAGGGTATAATTTCCTCCAAATTGCCATTTACCCTAATGACATTTATTAAACAATTCCATTTTCCTCCACTGGCTTGAAATGCCTACTTCTGAATTCTTTTCAAATGCCCTAATCTGTTTCGTCATACCAAAATGTTTGTAATGTCTTAATATTTCTAGGGCCTTTGGCCCTACTACTAATTTTTAGAAGCTTCCTGGTTATTTTAGAATATGTAGCATATAAAACATTTTACATTTTTATGCAATTGAATGTGTCTTTTCCCTTATGGTTCCAAGGTTATATCCCACTTTAAAAGGATTAGGCTGGGGCTGGGGATATAGCTCAGCAGCACAGTGCCTGCCTGCCTGGCAAAAATAGGGTCCTGAGTTTCATTCATGGTACTAAAAAAGAAAAAAAAAAAAGGATTAGGCATGCTTTAATTATTGATAACTCCTAAAGTTCATTTAATATAATTATTTTATTGGTAATCTTACACAACAACATTTATCATAGGGAATTTGTACCTGTGTATGATATGTCTTGTTATTTTTTCCCTTTCCCTCTTCCTCCTTTTAATCTTGTTTCCCCTCTTTATTTACAAAGGCTTTGCTTCCATCTTTTCCTTTTATTCTTTTTCTTGTCCCTTCTTTCCTTTCATCCTCCCACCTCCCTTGTTCCCCTTCTCATTTGAATATTTTCTTTCTATTTCCCCATATCCATTATACATTTTGCTCTTTATTTATACTTTCAGTTTCTCACACCAGAGAAACCATGCAATATTGGAACAGGTGTGCCCAACCTATTTTACTAAGAGTATGGTCTCAAGGTGCATCCATTTACCTAGAAATGTCTCAAGTTTTATTCTTCTTTATGGGAGAGTAGTACTATATTGTATAAAAAACCCCACATTTTCTTTATCCATTCATTGGTTGATGGGCATTTGGGCTATTCCCAAGATTTAGTTATTATAAATTATGCTGCTATCAACATGGGTGTGCATATATCGCTGTGGTATGATGCTTTTAATTCTTTTGGGAAGATACCATGGAGGGGAACAGCTGGGTCAAATGGAACCTATATATATATATTTTTTTGAGATGGGAGGGTTTGGGGATTTGGCTCAGTGGCATAAGCACCTGCCTTGCAAGGACGCAGTCCTGAGTTCGATCCCCGGTATTGATAAAAAGAAAAAAAAATTGTAGTCCAGGCTGGCCTTGATCTTGAAATGTAGTCAAGAGTGGCCTTGAACTCGTGATCCTCCTGCCTCAGCCTCCTGAGTGCTGGAATTAAAAGTGTGTAGTTTTGATAATTCCTAAATTTTAATCTCAACTTTATCTCTCTTCCAAGGTACAGACTCCTATAATCAATTGCCTATTCAATATCTTTACTTAGGTATTTCATAGCCATTTCAAAGTTTACATATCTGTATCTGTCAGTGCTCACTAGAGAAAGATTAAATATAGGAAACGTAAATATATAAGGATTCACAAGCTAGGCTTACAGTGGCTGCCTGTGGAGTCAGGTGTGGAAAGATGCAAAACGGCTGCTTGAACCTTGAAGAGCCACAGAATGCAAAGGTCAAAGGCCTGAAGTCTCTTTAGGTCCCATGCAAGTCGCCTCAGCAGGCCCAAGCCTCTGTGGGGGAGGCCGAAGAGCCCCTGCTGAGCAGAGCTGAAGGTGAAAGGGAGCGCGAGCTCCTCCTCCGAAGAAAGAAGGAACAGAGGGAAACTCCTTCGTTTCTCTTTTTATTCCATCCAGGCAGCAAGCCTGCTGGCTGGTGTCACTCACACCAAAGGTGGGTCTTCTGTCTTCAGTAAATTCCTTCAGCCACACCCAGAACTATGCTGATCTAATCAGCTGTGCATCTCTTCCTCAAGTTGACACAATAGTTAACTATCACAACATTAAAAACAAAAAGGACCTCTGGTTTACCGTGTCAAACTGTTCCACTCTCCATTATTTGTCGTGCAAATTCCCACAAGGAAAGCTGCTGAGCCAAAAACTATACGTTATCAGTGTGTAATTTTGATTGATACCACCAAGTTTCCTTTACAAAGGGTTGTGGCAATTCATACTCATACTACCGGTATACCCATTTCCCAACGGCCTTGTCAACAGGGTACACAAGCTTTGAGATATCAGTAACCTGACTGATAAAAAATGGTACTTTGGCACAGGGTATATTTTAATGTGTGGTTCAGTTTGAACAAACTTCAGCACTTTCAGATGTTTAAAGGCAATTTGAATATTTTCTTTACTACCCATTTTTCAGTTAGCTCACTGGTCTAGGTTACTGATCAAAAAGAAGTCTTGAGAGCCAGATGTGATGGTGCACAATCGTAATCCCAGCACTAAGAAGGCTGGGGCAGGAGGATCACTGCAAGTTCAAGACCAGCTTGGGCTACAAAGTGAGCTCAAAGCTCAAACTGAGCTACAAAGTTTGAACTGCACAGCAAGACTATCTCAAACACACACACACACACACACACACACACACAGAATACTAGAGATATTAAGAAGATTAATCTTTGTCTGTGATATGAACTGCAAATATATTCCCTTGGTTTGTCTTTAACTTTTGCATAAGCACTGTAGCTTTGTTCCACCATGTAGAGATTCTTCCTTTTTTTTTTTTTTTTTTTTTTGAGATAGGGTCTCATTGTATGGTTTAGGCTGGTCTTGAACTCACTAAGTAGCCCAGGATTATAAAGGAATTACTTCATGTCATCTAGTATTTTCATAGTTCCATTTTATATGCTTAAATCTTTGATCTACTAGAGGTTATACTGGTAGACAAGAGTGATATTAAAATGTAAAACAGACCATGCTTTTTAAAATTTAAACTTTTTGAGTTTTCTATTATTTTTAAGATTAAATCTTAAATTCTTCACATCATTTATCAACTTTCATATGATATGGTCCACTTCTTTCTGTGATAACTTCATATAACGCCCTCTTCCTAGCTCTTTGGGTCTCACTTGGGTTTTTTACTTCTTCAAATCAGTTATGCTTGTTAATGTCTCAGGATATTCTATGAACTGTCCCAGAATCAAAGTTAATCTTTTTATACACCTTTAAATCATTCAGGGATGCTTTTCTGTAGCACTAATGAGAGTTAATTACATACATGATTATACAATCAGTAACTAGATTTGCTAGATTACAAACTCCATGAGTAGAGACTTCGGGTTTCTCTTCACTATTATAGCCCATGTTCCCAAGCACACAGGATGAAACACAGTAGCTTTACAAATACTTATTAATGGATAAGTGAAAAAGAGTGAGTTACTGAGAATTCTTTTGATATCATCTGAATTCATTTTTTGACTAGTTCACCAAATAACCTCGAGTTATAATTTATTCTCAATAATCCATATAATCAGAAGGAAATACTTTATGCAAATAACTGGTACCAGCTATCCTAACAGGTACAGATCTTGTGAATTAATGAACTGTATTTTTGCCTATACAGTATGAATATGGCTAGGGAGAAACAACTTTCGCTGAGAGAACACAAAATTGACTTTTAAAATAAAAGCAAGGCTTAGAATTTATAATATTTTTTGGTAACATTATGAGTTAGAACTAGCTGTAAATATCAAAGCAGAAGTTAGAATGCAAACTCGTACTGATCCTATTTTTTTTTTTTATTGGTACCAGAGATTGAACTCACGACATGCGCTTGAAAGGCAGGCGCTTATGCCGCTGAGCTAAATCCCCAGTCCCCGTACTGATCCTATTAAAAACAGGTTATGAATACATTCAAATTACCAAGCACGACTCACCTCTTGAAAGTTATGTTGAGTGAACTTGTCTGCTATCCTTAGCAACTCACGACAAGAATGTGTGTCTGCAAAAGCCCGAATGCCCAGGCAGTTAGAAGGATCTAACTGTCTCTTTAAGAATTCACAGCAAGCTTCCTGTATTTCTGCTAGCTGGAGGAGACAAGCAGCTGGCAAGAGGGTCTGCACATTGCCTTCTTCCACCGTTATCTGAGAGGTATAGGCAAAGTCAATCAGTAGTTCCATAGCCCTCTCGTCTATGTCTCGGATCACCACTTCTGTCTGCCGGCTCTCTGCCAGTTCTCCTGTAAACATAGCTCGGAAGTAGGGACTACAGGCTGACAGGATGACTCGATGTGCATATATCTTCTTAGCGCCCACAACTAACACCACGTCGCATAGCTCCCGGTGCTTTCTCAGTAGGTTAATCACTTCCAAGGTTTGCCGCGGATGCTTATCTGAGATATAGGGCATGCGGGCAGGTTGGGGAACCCCTTCCGGCAGTTTGTTGGGGTCTCCAAGGGTGCAGCGACTTGTTACATCCATTCCAGTCTCTCCTGGTCGAATGCTTGTACACCTACAGGAATGAGGTAGAAAGGAGGAGACGGTAACATTATTAGAAGTTCTCTTCTGCCCTAAAGTGTCCTAAGTCCACAGGCAAGCAAATCTACAATCACGGAAAGAAAGAACTACTTACCCAAACAGCTCCTTTTCTGGTAACTCTAGACTCTAAACTTCAAAGCCTCTTAAAGGATAAATGATATTAATTCTAAGAGCACTCTCACTATACAATCTCATAAAATAAAGGATAATTCTTTTTATGTCCCAGAAATGTCACTGTCTTAGGTCTCATCTCCTACATTAGTAATTTATCAAAAACATTTACAAATGATTTTCTCTGCATAAAACAGATCTATACTTTTACACATGGCTTATCCCAAATCTTAATATTTATTATTTTTCTGAAACAGCTGATGCTTCATTTTCACTGGGTGATAGTTTACATTTTTCTTTTCTTTTTTTTGGTACCGGGGATCGAACTCATGATCTTGTACTTATCAGGCAAGCACTTGAGCCGCTGAACTAAATCAAGTTTACATTTTTCCAAAAACTTTTAAAGCCACGGTGTAGAGTTCAGCACAAAATTTATAAAATATAGCTCCATTTACATGAAAGCATCAGAAAGAAAATAAGCCAATTGTTTATATTTAATACTATATGTCCTGGACTTTATTATCTAATAAAAATTAGAAATCATCTAAAGCTGGAGTCAAAGCAACTTGCCAGTTACCAGGTAAAGCAACTGTAATCAGGTGTCATTGTTCTACACTGGAATTTTAGCCACATTTCTTGAAATAGGTATCAAGATTTATTTATTTAAAATATTTATTTTTTTTGAGACAGAGTCTCACTACTGAGTTCAGGATGGACTTGATCTCACTATGTAGCCCAAGCTGACCCTGAACTGATCCTCCTGCCTCAGCCTCCTAAGTACTGTGATTATAGGTGTGCTCCATCATACTCAACATAATATTCCATCATACCCAACATAATATTAAAGTTTTAAAGACAAGAGAGACCAGTGTGACAGCTCCTTATGTCAGAAAGTGACAGTTACTTGGGATTTGGAAATGTTTAGTTAACTTGGAAAAATATTTTACTCAAAATGACATGTAATTCATTTAAAAAAGTTTTTCATTTATCCAAATAGGATATGTGACTGTCTCAAATCATACAGCTAATTACCATTGTTCAAAGAAATAAAAAAAAAATCAAAATCACAGGTTATATAAAGAGAAGTGTGTAACACCAATGCTATGGATAACTGCTGAGGGTCAAACAATTCAGAAGATTCTTTGGGCCAATGAGAGGAAAGCTTAGAATCAAACTTTGACTATGATACTGAAGAAAACTGAGTATTAACTCTACAAATATATGCTATGTTTTTAGTAAGAAAAGCTTTGAGTAACTTTGTTAGAGTATTTTTCTAAAAAGTTGTTGAACCAACTGTATGTTTTATGAAAGAAGTGTTATAAATAACAATAAAGTTAACTATAATACTTTGTTTCTAAGAAGGGAAGGAATCAAGTAAGATATCTAAGAAATCAGTCAGAGAGAGAAACTGATGGTATGAAAAGTTAAAATTCCAGGGCTTAGGGATATAGCTCAGCAGCACAAGTGCCTACCTGACAAATGTGAGGTCATGAGTTCAGTCCTCAGTACAAAAAAAAAAAAAAAAAAAGTTTTAAAATTCTTTCCTCACATAAATCTGGACTGAGTCAAATTGTATGTATCTTAAAATATTTTATTGCATCAAGATTTTTTTCTTTTCTCCTCCTAAGTCTACTGGCTCTGACAGTTGGGTTTATGGCTCTTCTGTTATAATTCTGGTATTTACTTAAGAGTATTTCTAGCAACTGTTAACAAAAGGAGCCTCTAGAATCAGAGGGACCTGGTTTGAAACTGTATTACTGACAGTTGCTGGAAAAGTCTCTTCTTCTTCCTTTTTTTTTTGGTGGTATCAGGGATTGAACTCACAACCTTATGCTTGCCAGGCAGGTGCTTACACCACTGAGCTAAATCCCCGACCCTCACTTATCTTCTTGATTCCTAGTTTCTTTAGCTCTAAAATGTGTATCTACCTCCTAAAATAAAGGTAAATGAGACAACACACAGTACTTGTTACACATTAATCATTTTAAATTATAGCTACTGAACTAAAACTATCCATACTCCTTTTAAATAAGATGGTTGTGCTTGTCCATATAAAAAATTCAACCTGATTTAATATACTTCAATTAGTATTTAAATGAATTCTAAATTAATTGTAATTCAGCAAATCTGGATACTATCTCAGAAATTCTTTCTTTAAAGTTTATAAAAATAAAAAGTAAGTGCTCTACCACTGAGCTATATCCCCAGAACTTGATTTTGGGACAAGGCCTTGCTAATTTGTCTGGATTGGTCTTAACTTATTTGCTTGAGTAGCTAATGCAAATATGCACCACCATGCCCAGAAATATTTACTATTTTAACTCTTACTTAAATCTACATTAAGATTTTGTTAAATTCATTTAGGCCTAGAAATATCAAATAGACAGTAAACCTCATTTAGAAGCACTACATATATCAAATTATCAAATTGGTGTAAAACAGTGAGACTTTCCCATGATTACAGAAGAAATGTATAAGTATATAAACATTCTTCAATGTTTAGTTTTCTAAAATTTTCATATTGAGTGTCTAGAGGTTTGCATTTTTCTATAATAAGAGTATCATAAACAGGGACAAGATTTAGTTGGAAAATTTAGCACCTCACAAGAAGCATTAAAACATGAGACAGCATAAGAAAAGAGTAGCATGCATTCCATTTAGTCACATATGCTGCAATGTGTGAACATACATAAATTTATATATATATTTACATATATTTATATACTTGGTTCCCTTTTATAACCTGCAGTTTATATCAAAAGTTTAAGACCAGAGAGAAGTCAAGATGGCTGATCAGTGAGCAACAAAATACAAAGCCTCATGGGAGAAACAACTCATTTGCCAGAATAAAACACCCTGGGGAGACCCAGACAGAGGGAGATGGAGCCTCTTGACACAGAAAGAAATTAAAACGTAAAAAAGCTCATCAAATACATTGGGACTACAACTGAAACAGCTAAAAATTACAGGACACAGCATTTTCGTTCTCGGCGACCTGCCAAGTTTGCAACAGCCTGAATCCTTGCCTGCAGAGCCGCCCAAACTCGTTCCTGCCATCACTCACAGGAACCACGGCAGTGCTGAAGTCAGGGGTTGGTGAGCCCAAAGGAGAGTGGAGCCGGCGAAGGGACCTTCATTAATCCACGGTCAGTGCTGGGAATGAGAACCCCCCACCCTGGAAGGGTGCGATCAAATGGGTGACATGTTGGAATTGGGTAAGAGGAGTCTGAACTGGGAGTGACAGTGACTTCAGTTGATTCCTCCCTCTCCAGAGCAGATTCGTGGGATTTGCTGGGACTGGGCCACACCCCTGGCCAGGACCCAATGAGCTGTCCCAAATCGATTCCCTGCGCCTAGCAAGACTAACCAGGTGAAGGCCCCTGAAGTTTGGTTGGCCCGGTGGGGAGAGGCAAGCATACGCAGCCGCTGCTTACACCTCAGTGACAAGAGCAGGCAGGAGAGGGTGGAGGTTCCTCGCCAGCGTGCTTCGGAGGAAACGTGGCCAACAGGGATGGGGGCTGGGACCTGCACTGTAACCTGTGTGGAGGAAGCCAGGACCATGACAGGAGAGAGAGGCAGGAGGAGGCCCCCAGCCCAGAACCCTGAGAGCACTGATCCAGGAGAGGGAAAAACAAGGGAGACTGAGGGCAGCAAACACACATCAGACATGGCTTCAAAGGACATTAAGAGATATCTTCGGGACCTTGTAGACAAGCTCAAAACTGAAATATTAAATCAGGTAAAGCAAGATATGAGTAGAGTAATAAAAGAAATGATCTCAGGAAGCATCTCTCAGGATGATACAGATGGAAGAGGAACACAAAAAAAGGAGAGAAACCTTTGATAAAGAATATAAAGAAAATACAGAATACATGAAGCAGATTCAAAGAGACTACCAGGAAATTAAAAACTCCATTGAAAGCTGGCAAAACGCCTTAAAAGAAACTAAGGATAGACTATCAAAACTTGAAGACAGTTTGCAATGCGTGATCATGAAAGGACAGATCTCTTAAAAATAACAAGGAAACAGACAGTAACAATACAAAGGATAGAAGATGACAAGAGAATCTACAATTTAAGAATAATAAATAGGAACGAAGAAGCAGGGATACATACAGGTGAATTACAAAGGCTATTCACAGAAATAATTAAGGAAAACTTCCCAAGCATGGGAAAAGAAAATGACATTCAGTTGTGTGAGGCATGCAGAACTCCAGCCACCTACAACCAAAACAGAGCTACACCCAGACATATAATAATCCAGATACCAGAAATTCAATATAAAAACAGAATATTAAAAGCCATCAGAGAAAACAAACAGATTACCTATAAAGGTAAGCCCATCAGGATCATGGCTGACTTCTCCACACAGACCATCAGATCAAGAAGAGCTTAGAGGGAAATATTCCAAGCCCTGAAAGAAAATAACCTCCAGCCCAGATTGATGTACCCTGCAAAACTGTCACTAGAAATTAATGGAGAAACAATATGCTTCCATGACAAACAGGAACTGGGGGAATTTGTAACCACCAATCCAACCCTACAGAGAGTGCTGAAGGACATTCAAGAGAGAGAGAGAGAGAGAGAGATAGAGAGAGAGAGAGAGAGAGAGAGAGAGAGAGATAGATACCAGGATTTTAGGAACAGTGGCAGAAAGGCCTCAGTGAGTGGGGCAGGCAGTAGAATGAAGGAGAAAAGTAGACAAACAGGCAGAAAAATAGCATAGCAGAAATGAGGCAGAGAAGGTTGGCTATAATCTCTAACATAGATGGCCTTGATACACTATATTGTTAATAGTGCACCAGGATTTAAAACTCACACTACTCTGCTTAGATGTATTATATTCTGTTCCAGTCATTCTACCTGTACTAGATTTGAGGGCACAGACAGTAATCCCGAAAATAATAGGATATAGTATGGTAATCATCCTTAATTTCCTATTAACTTAATCTAAAGCTCTGTAAAACGTACTGTTTTACCTTGACTGATTGTAATCGAATCTGGTTTGTTAGATTGCTGCTTTGTATTGATAGATTTTATTCAAAGCTGTTATGATTGATAATATCAAGTCTGAGAGTATAGGCAACTACACTGAAGATGACAAGATTCACTAGAATATCCACTCTGGTTTGATTATTACCTGCCTTTGAAGTTTTATACTGTCTACAATGTTTTATTTTTACTAATAATGTTATATACTGCTATATTCATTTTTGCCTGATAATATAGACAATTTTATTGAAGATAATAAGAATCAACACAGCAATCATTGTAGATCACCTTGTATTGTGGTTTTATATGACTTTTTGGTTTCATGTTTTTATAGGAATTTGTTTTGTTTTGTCTTGCTAAGTTTTGTTTTTCCCTCTAATACAGAAAGGATAGAAATACATGTAGAGAATCATGCATGCATAGCTGTTTACACTCTCACTGTTTGAATATCTACTTTGTATGCTTTAATTTTGTAACTTGAGCAACTATTTCTAAGAGGACAATATGTAATTTATCAACTAGTGATTTCTTATTATCTTTTTTTTGAAATTCTGTATTATCTCTACCCTTTACATGCTTTTGTTTCCCTTTAAATAAAAATTTTTTTTTAAAAAAGTAAAAGGAACAGAAAGTGCTCTAAAGGATATAACTGCATTTATGTTTAAGTGTGTAGGATAACCATGTTGCTAAGTTGTTATTGGACCACTGAACTTCTTTGCAGCCTCACTGTTTGAATGTCCAGTCTATATGCTTTAACTTTGTAACTTGAACAACTATGTCTAAGAACAACTATGTCTTTAACTTTGTAATTTGAACAACTATGTCTAGTTCTAAGAACTAACAATATGTAATTTATCAACTAGTAATTTCTTACTGTTTATTTTTTTCTGAAATTCTGTATTGTTTCTACCTCTTTTTCTGTTTTGCTTTTTTCCTCTTTAAATAAAATTTAAAAAAAAGTTTAAGACTATAGAGTTCAGGCCAAAATCTTATGATCCTGAGTCATGAGGGTTGACAGGTGCAAGGAGAAGGAAGGAAAAGAACATGTCTTTCCTTTTGGGTTACTCTAAGATTTGTTGTTTCTGTTGTTTTGGGTTTTTAAATAATTATTTTAGGGGAACATGGGGAATTACTTGTATATGTCACTGTAGAAATCTGCTGTTAGGTATTTTCCATATATATAAGTATGTGTGGCCAAATTGTGTTAAAGAACACACTCTTTTTTTGGTACTGGGGATTGTAGTCGTGACCATGTGCTTGCAAGACAGGCACTTATGCTGCTGAGCTAAATCCCCAGCCCCAGAACACACTGCTTAGAGGCTGCAATAACTGTTTGCCTTTAAAGATGATCTGATTAGCTCAGTGGCTCAAGTGCTTGCCTCTGGTAAGCACAAGGTTGAGAATTCCATCACCAGTACCAACAAAACAAACAAAAATTATTCCTCAAAAATGATCTGAAGAAAAGAGGGGGCAGTTACTCAAATTCGGTGAACACTGCATTATAGGATTTGCAACATATATATTTATGTAAATTTAACAAATTGATGCTCTCTTTAATGTGAAAACTGGTGTTCTTTGCTTGTGACTCAGTTTGAAGAGTGGAGATCTAGATGTGGATCAGGATGGATGACTGGTACACCTAGCCTAATATCTTCCTTTTACAAATGAAGTAACCAGTTTGGTTAACTCAAGGCCATAAAGCTTTCTGTAGCACAGTAGGTCTCCTGAAGCTTTTAGATAAGCCACAGGATCTCCTGAGGTGTGTGCATATTTAATAACTGTGATGCTTGAGAGCTCTGGGTAGGAGGGCAGAATTTGTAGGATGCTTAGCAATTCAAATAAGGGTTTTTTTCTTATTGATAACCCAAGTTCTTTAAAAGTCAAGGAAATTGCACTAAAAAAGTACAGGTTGTTTGGATTCAGTTATCATGAAGAACTTCATGAATTAAATACCAGAAAAGCCAAATAATTTGGAAAAAGAGGCCCACAAAATGAATTTTAGATTTAATAAGCATAACAAAACTGAGCTTAAGTCCTTTCTCTTCTAGCTAAAAATAACTAGAATGGTAAGAAATTTTCAATATTACCTTAATTTCTAAAATATAGTCAAGGGTTTGTTACCTTTAAGAAAGTTATTCTAGCTGACATGTTCTTATTTTATATGTGGAAATTTGCTAATTCCTGGTAGAAGGCACAGCTTAAATTATTGATGAGTAACTATAACTAAGATATTTGAGGGGTGGGAATATACCTCAGTGGTACTGTTATAGACAGCAAAGTTAGGCAGAAATATTCCAGGCAGCCAGACAGGGCTGTGTCCTTGAGAGAGTTAGTGCAGAAGATGAGAACATATTACACCTGTGGCTGAACGCACATCTGTCACAGGCCAGGCCTCAAGGAAAAGATGAACTGACCAGGCCTGAGTGCCTTCCCAAGGGATAGGCAATAAATTGGTGATTCTATTGTAATTGGTGTCATCTGGTCCACTATATGTAGCCATCAGTCACCCAGGTAGGTGACCAGGATCTCCTGAGCCATCCTTTCCTAAAATGGTCTTTGTTCTTTCCATTTACTCTACTTTCCATTTCTTGCCATGTGACCTGCTTCCCCAGTGGATAAGTATTACCTAAGCAGCTACACTTGTAATCTTACTGGCTGATCATACTTTTGATCCACATCATACCCACCACGTGATTTTTTTTTTTTTTGAGACAGGGTCTCATGATATAATTCAGACTGAATTTGAATCCACTTTGTTGCCATAAAGAAGGATATGTTCGAGTTTTTTGTAGGAAAATGAATGAATATTGAGACCACAATGTTAAATGAAATAAATCAGACACACAACCTTAAATAAGTTTCCCATGGCTTCTCTTATATGAGAAACCTAAATTATAAATAAAGAGCAAAGTAAAAGGTATTAGGAAATGAGAAATAGATCTTTTGCAAATGGGAAGGGGACTAAGATATGGAGAGAAGGGGAATGGGAATGGAAAAAGATGTGTTGTGTTCATGTACCAACTCCCCATGAGGAATATGATCAAGAACTATAAATATAATAAAAGTAAAAAACAAATGCTAGGGTATTAAAAGTCTCTTGGAAAGGAGAGGGAAACCTAATAAAAGGACTTTCTAGGAAGAACAAAATGCACATGTACTACAAAGGCATAAAGTGAGCATGAGAATATAGTTTTTCCTTTCTCCAATAGCAACTCATTTTTCCAAGGTACATATTTATAGATTAAATTTTTCTATACTTGCTCTCAGCCTATAGATGAGTCTATATTCTACAGCACAAACTGCTCAAATTCCCAACATCTGGTTACAAAGAGTACTGTTTATGTTTGACAATTTAAAGACTAAAACATAAAGCTGAGCAGTTAAAGGCTAATTTTACCACCCACATAAACCATCAGGCAAGCTTTTAACAACAGTGCTAAACTGCCTTGTAGGTAGCAGATGCTAAAAGAATAAATTATATGCTTAAATGTGGTACAATCAAGTTTCTTTTAAAAAAATCACCATTAAAGACAGAAAACCAATTTTAAAATGCCTGTAATATTGGCATTAAGTGTTAAAATTAAAGTGTTATCGTTGCAATTCTGATTGTATAGAATTAACACTAATTAATTTGAGATACTATTGAACTCAGATATTTTTACTTTACCTAGATACAATGTGAGTAAGCGAATTTCTACATATCTTTTCAAAGTACACCATAGCAAAACGCATACATTCCCTGTGCTATTACTGCATTGGTGTATGGGTGTGTAGTATCTATTATGTAGTTCTTAATGAATTAAATTTTTCTTCTTGTCAAAATAAACTATGTCCTCTAAACTCTTATCTAGCTCTCATGAAAGAACACTAGGTTTGTAGCCAGGCAAACATAGGCCAAACCTAGGTTCCATCATTTATTAAGTATAAGCTTGAGAAAATTACTCAATATCTCTGATCCTTAGACTATTACATTATGTGCGAATAACTGTACTTACATCACAAGGAATGACAATGCTGAGATTTGTCTGAAAGTAGCTCCTATGACACCAAATTCTGTACTTTATTAACACAAGCTGTCTTGGGCAATTGGACTGAGTATTTGAAATGGAAATGACACTGGCAATTTGGTATATGTGGCTTTTATTCTTAGATGGGAATAGAAACAAGCCCATAGCCATCTAAGTGAAGTATGCTACTTTTTAAAGAGAATAATGAGAGAGCACAAGAATAGGAATCATCAGGAGGTTGAGAGGTTGTATTTGATTCTGGAAATTGCATTTAATTCCCCCATGTATCTACTGTTTATATTTGTAAATGTGTAGTTTGAGATGAGTCTCACTGTGTAGTTCAGGCTGGCCTTATACTCACTATGTAGCCCAGGTTGGCCTCAAACTCATAGTGATCCTCCTGCCTCAGCTTCCCAAGTGCTGGGATTACAACCATGCATCACCATGCACAGTTTAAATGTATGTTTAAAAATTAAAGCTCACATCTTCCATCACTCTCAGCATGTCCAAAGGGTCTTAATGGCAGAAAGTATTTTTTTCATGTTTTTCTGAGTGCCATTAAAGGAACATTATAATAAGAGACCAAGAAACAGATTGTGTTCACACCTTGCTACATATATATTTGCAACTTCATCCAGTTTGATGGAATAAATGCTCTAAAAAGCTGAAGGATGTGGTAGTGAACTGTATGAAATGCTCCCTAGGAAAAATCCTGGGAAAGGTTTTAATTAATGGCTTGGGGAAGCAAGTTTATTGCCCATGTAAAAATTTAACTAGAAAAACTACAGGGTCTTAAATTATTTACCTTTTCCATCTGTGTGTTTCTATCCTAACACTGTACTAATGAAATTACCAATATGAAGGGAAAGAAACTGAACTCAAATGACATTATTAAACTAATTTGCTAGGCTAATATGTATGTATTTTAAGACTGAACAAGGAAAATGAAAGGATTATTCCCTATCCATGGTTAACAAATAAGGGAGACAAAATAAAGCTTTTGTCTTCTCCCTTCTCTATGAATTTTGGGTAAAAAACCCCCGTCTTGTTAGAATTAAAGAAGTATTGAAAAGGGAAGGGGAAGAAATGCTGAAGGGAGGCGAGGCAAATGGGAAAAAAGAAATAAGGCATATTATTTACAGGTACAAATTCCTTACGATAAATGTGATCATTATATATGACAAATATCTACTAATAAAGTTTTTTAAAAAGAACTAAGCAGGATAAAATCTATTAAAAATAGTGCCAGCAGATTTTGTACTCTCCTAATACATATGAAAAGCATGACTTCAAGATAAATTCTAGTACTAGCATATTTTACCAACAGTTATCTCAAACTTTATTATTTATTTATTTATTTATTTATTTATTTATGGGTACTGGGGATTGAACTCACAACCTTGTAGTTGCCAGGCAGGCACTTACACCACTGAGCTAAATCCCCAGTCCCTGTCTCAAGCTTTAAAATAACTGTAATTTTGTTCTTCTATCCTACATTGGCTACACGGAAAACTAATGTTATCCAACTTCAAGGACAAATTTTTAATTTTCTTAAACCAATTAGTTGATGGCATTTCTTTATCTAAGATGTCCAACAAACTAAAGGAAAAGACTTATATCCCATGATTCACGGAGAGTTTCTTTTGATGGGTATTAACAAGGAAAAATACGTATTGGTAATGGTGGTCAAGAATGGGAAGTCAATTCTGGGTTTAAAAAAGGTGACCCTGGATAAAAAGAACAAACCTGCGTCCAAGATGGTATTATCAGACT
The DNA here is from genome assembly GCA_004027455.1 of Hydrochoerus hydrochaeris. NCBI lineage: Eukaryota > Metazoa > Chordata > Mammalia > Rodentia > Hydrochaeridae > Hydrochoerus > Hydrochoerus hydrochaeris. The sequence continues at coordinate 46,917 of PVLA01009927.1, forward strand.
ATTATATAAACCAACTCTGATGCCCAGCCTACCTCAGGCTTTATCACCATACAGCACCACAAATAAAAGGTTGCTGTATTGATTAAGTGATTACATTAAGGCCTTGTATTATTTCCAGCTATGATAAGAAGAGATATACAGTATTATATCTGTTTACTAAAAGAGGGGGAGGACTGGAAAATGAATAATATTGATGCAAAAAAACAAAAGAAATTTAAACACTTGAGGAAATGGAGGCAGAATTAAAGTGCACTCCTTCTTAGTTACTTTTGTCTTGCTGCTGAGACAAAATACCCGACACCAAAAGGCAAAGGAGGAAAGGTTTATTTGGCTCATGGTTTGTAGAGGTTTCAGTCCATCATCAGCCGGCTCCATGGCAGGGTAGTGTCACAGAGGAAATACAGCTCATGGCAGGCAGCAGTGAAAACATCTAAGCAGCAAGCAGCAAGCACCAACCAACCATCAACCTTTGTGTCCTTTATATCTTATCCAGGCTATTCAACCTTACGGCGGGTAGCACTCATACCCTTAATTTTAGCACCTGATTCTTGATCTCAGCATCACATACCCTAGATCCAGCCACCTCCAAAAAGCCCTATCTACGAGAGTGCATGAGGCTCTAGTGGCCATCTAGACACAAGCTATTACAACTCCACCCAAGAAGGAGAGTGCAGAGAAACAAAATACAGAAGAAATGGATTTAAAAGAGGAGATCAGAGAAAGGGAGTGGGAAGAGAAACAATGAAGAAACAGATGCATCTACTTTGGGGAAGGAAGTCATCAGGAAGTGGGGAAATTCATACCTGATGGCATCTATACTTTCCTGTGAAATTAAAAAGTGGGAGAGCAGGTCATTTGCTGCCAGTGACACAAGTAGTGATGGGATCATTAGAATAGGTAAGGATGTGAAATATTTGCTGTGGGGAATGAGAAAGGAATGACTAGGGACTCAGAAATATTGTTGGATAACACTGTTTGTCCAAATGATATTAAAGACTATATAAATATAATAGCATGAATTTCCCATGGTTGGTTTTATTCAGCAGTATTTAACAGACCTAGATCATAGAATATAAATTCCTGGGATTAATCTAGAGATGGGAAATGCTACACTCTAAGGAGGTGAGTGATGACTAGGGGAAAAAAAATGAAGCTACATTGGTTTGAAGAAGAGACATAAGAGGCATTTGAGAGGCTATGGACAAGCTGGGTGTGGTGGTGCATGCCTGCAATCCCAGCATAAAGAGGGCTGAGGCAGGAGGACTGTTGCAAGTTTGAAACCAGCCTGGGTTACAGGGTGAGCTCAAGGCCAGTCTGAACTGCATAGTGAGATCTTGTCTCAAAAAAAAAAAAAAAAAAAAAAGGTTATGGACAGAGAACAAGAGTAAACTGCTAGAACAAGTGAAAGTTAAAGTCATGGCACTTTAAGAATATGAGGAAAATAGCCAAGCATGGTGGCACTTGCTATAACCCCAGCACTTGGGGAGGCTGAGGCAGAAGGATCAAAAGTTGGGAGTGCAACTAGCACAACTTAGCAAGACCCTGTCTCAGAAAATCTCAGTGTGAAGACTCTAGGTTCAACCCCCAGTAACAGCTGGAAAAAAAAAAAAGGGCACTGCAACGTGGGAAAAATAAATCGATGGATTGTCTCTTCAATACTGATATCTCTTAAAATGACCCTGGGAGTAGAGGCCTCATTGGCTGGGGAGAAGGAGCAAGAAGCATAGCAGCCTCTCTGTGTGCTGGAAGAGGCCCTGAGGGCCGGGGAGAAACAACAGCAAGGAAGCTGCCTCCACCTCCCAACCCACCCCAGCCGTAAGTAACTGGATGCGACGCAGGCTGAGATGATAATAACTGAAGTGACTTAAGTGTGGAGGTAACCTGACATTTATGTTGTTTGACTGACTTTGCAGGCCCGGGGCCAGCGGACTGGGTAACTATTTAGAGGATAACAATAAGTAATATAATAACGATTGTGGATTATCTACTCTGCTCTGTTTTGTTTTACTTTATTATTCTGTTTTACTCCCTTTAAAATAAAAAAAAATTACAGTGAGAACAATCAAATCATGTCCACGTAGGAAACACGAAGCAAAAAATAAAAAACCCATTTAATAATACTTCACATTTACCAAAGCAGTTTTAGATCTTCCTAAAAATAACACTGCACTCACTCTAAATAAGTGAATTGACTTCAAATTTCATTATCAAGTCACATTCATTAGATCTATTTCTCATATAGAAATAGTCTTAAAGAAACATTTTCTGTAAGTGGCTAAATTTAAAATCAAGCACAATAAAAAGTTTAAGAAAATAAGTTCATTTAGTTTAAAGATTTGTAGAATCTTTCCTAGACTACCACTGTGCTCCCTATTACCTATCCTTTTATACTTCAAAAAATTTTGTTTTAATTTGGAAATTAACAGGCTGCCCTTAAAAAAAGACTCAGTTGAGCCGACCCTCATTTTTAGTACTAAATATACTTGCATAGAGAGAGTTGAGCAATCAAATCCTCACAGCAGGATATCTCCAAGTTCCAGTTCTGCTTACAGGAGGGTACCCCCTACGCACTATCTTCCTTATCTGATTCCAAACCAGAAAGTCGGGCTGCCTTTTTTTTTTTTTTAATCTGACAATAGGCTGAGAACGCTTTAGCCCTAAGGCATTTCATCATTACTGGATAAAATGAGTATAAGCTTTGGCCCAGTGATCAAGGCAAGATGAAAGAGGAAAGACAAGGAGCCACAAAAGCAAGTTGGTCTCTATGTCAGGAAAGCATTCCCAGCACCTTTTGCTAACACCTCACTAGCAAAACCAGCCATCCCCAAATGTGAAGACTAAGAAATCAGTGTTTAATTTTCTTGTGCCCTCAGCAAAGGGAGAAAAGGAAGACATTGAACAAGCCAATCTTTAGTATATGCCACACCAGGAACATCAAATCAAGCAAATCTACCTTCTACTAATTTTAACCATGTCTTTTAGACTGGCTAGAATGACAAAAATTTAAAAATATGAAATCTGAGTGGGACTTCTTTGTTTTTTGAAACTGATCTCAAGGAACAGTTCATTTGATCTTCACTATGGGCAAAAAATTACTCTAGATATAAATAAAGACACAAAACATTTAGAACTTCATGTCCATTTTAGAATCTCTACTGGGTCTTCTGTTAGGCCCACCTTTAACACCTCTGGTACTCCGCTTGCTTCTGTTTTTGGCATTCGCTTTTCTTGCCATTCTGCCTTCATTCAAGTCTACAGTTTGAGGCAGCATCTGAGTATTGAAGATTCACATTTTTTAAAAAAGTTCTATCCCAAATCTTTCTTCCCTCAGGCCAACAATCCAGTTACATGCAGACATTTCTATTTGGCTGATCTTTTCTCCTTAGTACTGAGGACTAAACCTAGGCATCATGCATGCTATGCAAGTGTTCTATCACTGAAATACACCTATAACCAAGACTATAAAGTGTTGGAAACAGAATCTGCTCTTGGTTTATTCAAGCCTCTGTATCGTCTTATGTTTTTTGATTCACATTATGGCAGCATTCAGCCTTCTAAGCCAAACCTTTGGAGTCACTGTATCATTGTATTTTCCTCATTCCATGTTTATCATATCATTTTGATTTTATTATAAATGAATTCCATCCTCTTTTATCAATGTCCATGGCCACAGATCTGCCGTAGGTACTCATCATCTTTCAATTAAACTATCACAATTCCTTTAATTTCTTTACCACAATCTCTTCCTTCTTTCCTATTCCTTCATGTTCCTAAAGATCAGCCTAGCACCCTGATTGATATAACAAGGTCCACTAGCTCTTGTTTTGTTTTGAAATAGGGCCTTGCTATGTTGTTCAAGCTGGCCTTCAATTCATTATAATGTAGCCCAGCCCAGGCTGGCCTCAAAATTATGGTGATCCTCCTGCCTCAGCCTCCGGAGTGTTGGAATTACAGATGTGTGCCATCATGCCTGGCTTCCACTGGCTCTTACCTACTACCTAAAGAATAAAGGCCAAACTCCCATGGTTACAGTCATGGACATATGATGTTTTTTCCTGTTTCTATTTTTTTTCTCCCATATACCTTATATTCCAGATAAACTCAGTGTTCTATATATGTCAGACACTTCTGGGTCTTAGGTTTTGTTTGTTTTTGTCTTGGTATAAACTTCCATTTAAGGTCTTCTTAATTCTTTTTTCCCCCCAGTATTGGGGCTTGAACCCAGGGACTTGTGTATGTTAGACATGTACATTTCCAGTTCTTAATTTCCTTCTTTAGAGTAAATTCTTATCCTTTCAGAGCACCCACCTCAAATAGCACCATCTTTGTGCTCTTCTCCTTGTAACCAGAGCAGAGGCTCCTGCTTTGGGTTTAATCTGAGTTAAACATCCTGTAGTATGATGATACCTGTTTCCACCACTTTGTATATAAGAGTATGTAGGCACAGAACAGGTAGTCTATAAATGCTTGGTGAATGAATAATTTCTAATAAAATCAGGCTGTGTCTAACTGATACATTTAAGGAAACAAGGAATTTATAGATAAACATTTATAATTACTTTGTGTTGGGAATCTCTGAACTCTTAGTTCTTTATAAAATATATGATACATTGTTGTAAACTACAGTTACCCCACTGTGTATTCTGTAAAATACTGGGACTTTTTTCTCCTATCTAATTTTGGTATCCATTATCCAGCCTCCCTGCATTACCTCCTCCTCCCCTTCCTTGACATTATTCTATTCTTTTTTTTTTATTCTATTCTTTATGTCTATGAAATCATCTCTTTAGTTTTCACATTTGAATGAGAATACGGATTATTTATATTTGTTTCTGGCTTATTTCACTTAACACAATGTCTTTTGGTTTCATCCTGTTGCTGCAATGATAGGATTTCATTGCTTTGGCTGTAATATTCCCTTGTGCACATATATTACATTTTCTTTATTTATTCACCACCCAATGGATATCTCACTTGATAACTTATCTTTGACGCTGTGAATAGTACTGCAATAAACACTGGAATGCAGCTGTCTCTTTGATATATTGATTTAATTTTCTTTGGATACAGATCCAGTGGTGAGATAGTTGGATCAAATGGCAGTTTAATTTATTTTTAAAAATTTTTTTATGGGAAAAATGTAAAACAAAATTTCATGGCAAAATAATAGGAGAATAATAATAATAGTTAACACATTGCATATTGTACAAGATATGGGCATAAAAATTCTCCAATCCATATTAACATGAACCTTCCTTTTCAATGAACTAAAAGACATTAGTAGTATGACTTGCATTTAATCTAGTTCTTTTTTCCTTCTGAACAATTTCTTCCCATTTCATGATATCTATTGTACATGTTAGACCTCATTCTTTCAGTTTCTCACAAAAGGGAGACAACACAATATTTATACATGGGAGTCTGATTTATTTCACTTATGAGTATGGTCTTATCCATTTACCTATAAATGGATACAACTTCTTTATGGCTAAGTAGTACTTCATTGTATAAAAATACATCTTTTTATCCATTCCTCAGTTGATGGGCATTTGGGTTGTTCCCAAGATTTAGCTATTATGCACTGCGCTGCTATAAACATGGGTGCACATATATCACTGTGATATGTTATTTTTTAATTTTTTTGAGACAGGATCTCGCCATATAGTCCAGGCTGCCCTCAATCTTGTGTTGATCCTCCTGTCTCTGCTTCCTGAGCACTAGGATTAAAGGTGTTTGCTCAACAGCAATTCTAATTTTAGTATTTTGAAGAAGTTCCATACTGCCTTCCCCAATGGCCATCCTAATTGATATTAGGAGAAGGAACTGATAATTACTTTGATTTGATCACTACAATTGTATATAAGAAATGAATTATCTCACTGTACTCCATAAATGTATATAATCAAAAATAATTTTGAATGGAAAAAACACAATAAGAATACCTTTAAAAGTATTCCCATTCTTTTCTTGTTCATAGAACTTTTGGGAAAAGGTCTGCGGAAACTGTTCATTCAGTTACTCAGTAATCCTTAGGTGCTAGGCGGTACGAACATCTGAAAACATATGGGACTCAGAGAGGTCACATTTTAGTAGAGAGAGTGAAAGTGTATTCAAATAATCTCAATATAAACCATGACTTCTCATTCAAAACTTCTTTAACAGCAACTGAGTATAAACCCAACATTCCAGATGCTGCCGTCAGGGTTGCAGCAGCAAAAATGTTAGTGCGACCAGGAAAGGGTAGGAAGGTGTGATTATAATTTAACGTAGGCATCAAGGGAAAAATAATGATCAGAGAGCAATGGTAGGTTAGACTTTGGCCAAGTGATGGATATAAAGAAAAAACTATAATTGAATTAATGGCACTAGAATTATTCAATGTGATTTTGAATAACTGACAGTATTATATAATAAAGCAAGAAAAAAACAAGTAAGAGTGATTAAGTGAATATTTTATACAGAAATTACTAGTAAACCAAATGCATTCCCACATTCTGCCTTTCTCTCAAAACAATAAGCTCTTATTTTAGCATTATATAAGATCCGACATTTATGGTAGATGAAGATAAAAAGCAATCAGTGACTTTTGCAATCATGTTGGATACTGAAGTAAAGAAGTATTTAATATGTGTTAAGTTCATTATGTACCTTACAGTCAAATATTATTTTTACCACAGGGTAAGATAAAGCTAAGACAATGAAGATTTGTCACCTCCATAATGTCATTTCTTTTGGAAATCTTACATTCATTAATTCCCAATATCCTGGTCAGATGTATTATAGGAAACTAAGGTACACAGGTGAACAGCTTAAGGTTAATTGATAAGTCAATAACAGATTTGGAAAAGGACAAGCATTCTAATTCTTGAGTCTAGTTCTAAGTCATATCTTCATTATAAAAAGTTTCTTCCATTAAAACAGTTTCTAAGCATTATCTTTGACTGTAAATAACAAATGATTAAATAGCCTTCAATAACTATAAAGTGAGTTTAAACATTAATGAAATAGGAGTGTTCTAATTTTGTTTCAACAAGAGTCTAGTCTCATCTGGCAGATCAGATGAGAAAAAAGTATTACTAAATTCTCCAGTTGGGAGAGGGAATGTAATTGTCTACATTTCCCCTCACACTTCTATTTTTCATATCTTTTGTATTCCTCAAAGTTTCTATACAGCAATACAGCCATGTTAGTTAACAGAACAAATGTATTACTGAACATTAGTGAAATAACCAAAATTACAACTAGGCATGCAGTACACTGTAAATGACAAATGAAGTACTATTCTTTTTTTTTTCATGAGTACTGTTCTTATGTGGTAACAGAGCCATCAATATTTTAGCAGGAATTAAAATGATAATAAACCAAGAAAGTATTATAGTACACTTTAAATGGTTATAAAAAATTACTATGCAAAAGGAAAATTTAAATGTTAAGAACTATATAAAATTTTAGAAATAGAATCATTCATATTAAGCAGAATTTACTAAGGTTTCAGAACCTTTGAAAAACATATATATATATATTTTTAAGACAAGGTCTCGCTGTGTAGTCCAGGCTGGCATCAAACTCGCATCGATCATTTGACCTCTGCCTCCCTGGTGCTGGGATTACAGGTGTGCGCCACCATACCCAGTTTTAAAAGTATTTAAATGAAGCCTTGAATTATTACCTGCTGAATTTCAATCAGTGAAACTCATGGGTTTCTTCCTGAATACCTACCTGCGCATTGGCTTTCCTTCCATGCACCATGAAAAGCACCCCTTACCACACTCTAAAGCCGAACCTAAAACAACAGAAAAGTGTAACTTAACAAAAGTTTTTTTTCTGGTTTTTCCAGCAACAACTTTTACAATTATTTCACTCATTTCGTCAGTAATCAAGAATTTTATATTCTAATATACACAGGTCTTTTGCAGATGCACAGGCACAACGGAATCTACCATTTGAAACGAAAGTTATATTATGTACAGGTGCAAATTCTCTATGATGAATGTGATCATTATGTATATCTAAAATATACCAATAAAATCTGATTAGAAAAATAAAAATAAGATGACTATCTTACTTTGCATGCTAAAAATGATTATATCTGATGGCGGGTGAAAGTGCACTGAATAGTTTGATTGCTAGGTCTGTCTTGTATCTTTTAAAAAAGTCCTTGGAGGTATTTAATTTTTACCTTGTCAACAAGTGTATTTAAAAGCAATCCCCTGATACCCATGACAATACTAATCTGACAGCTCGGATAAAGGGAATACATTGTTTTAACAACCACTCTTAAGGTTGTTATCTTGTCCGAAAGTGACAGGAGCAGGAGGCGGTATTTCACTTTCAAAACAAGTAACGCGGCTTCCGACCGTCTGGGGAGACGGGAAGACTCCAGCCTAATACTCTCAACGATCCCTTCCTCGGGTCCCCGAAACACTGTTCACACTTGGTAGGACCTGGCCAGGTTCCCAGGGTTAAATGGGATGCAAAAGTAACCTATTTCCGTCCCCCAAATTCCAGGCTCTGTCTGGCTGGGGAAGCTATCCAGGGTGCGGACCCTACTACGTCCCAGGCAAGACAGCCCAGCCCTTACTCCGGTTTCAGGATAGGGCTGTCAGCCAGCGAAAGCGCAGCCTGGTTCCCCGCGAGGCCCGGCCCCAGAGCCCCAAAAGCCTCTTTTCTGCGCCTACTGACAGGCGACCGACAAAGCACTGCCCTGATCCCATCCGACAGCTTGGTAACTTGGAATTACTCATTTGCAAAGCGAGACTTGGGGCGCTGTCTTCTGTCCACTGCGCTAAGACGGCTCACTTACTGGCTCTGACACTTTCTTCTCTGCAGCTGCCTCCTCCGCCCTCCTCTCTGCGTCCGCCTCTGCCGCCGCTACCGCAAGCAGGATGCAGGTCTTGGAGCTATTTCCTTTCCCTGCAACAGCCCCTGGCCAGATGCCGGAAGTGGTCCTATCCCTAAATCCTTCCGGCCAAAACCTACGTATTCCCAGCTAGCTGTTCCGACGCGGCTCCGGAAGTAGCCGCGCCCTTTGCTGGGCACCCTGGTAACCTTAAAAGACTGCTTGTCCTCAGATCCAATTTCTTGTACCTCGAGGATGATTATGAGTTTACTCATGAACAGGCAGTAGTTAAATACTGAAGCTTCTTTTCTTCCTTTCTGCCCACCCCCAACAAAGGTATCAGAAAGATGGGAGTATTTATGGCAAAGCAGAAATTTAGATTTGTGTGTAACTGTTGTGGCTTTATCTGGCACAGTGTTGCCCTGGATTGTGGATTGAAATACTGGCATATGCGTATGTGGGGCTGACATATATCTATCAGAACCCGACTATGCAGAGGTGGTGAGGATTCTCAGACAAATCAGAAATGGACCTGACTCTCCAGATTTCCCACATTGGTTTTCAAGCGGCCAGTATTTTATTCAGGACTCTGCAGAAATGCCAGCTTGCTCCTTTTGCTTGGTTTTTACCACCAGACTTCCCCCCCCCCACCGTTTTTAATTTTTATTAGTACCTGTTTGCAGTACATAATGATTATTTTCCTCCTTGGATGTTGGTATATATACAAAAAACATTTCAATTCTTTTTTCATCCCTCCCTCTCCTCTCCCCCCCCCACTAGGTTCCCTTCTCATTTGCAAAAGATTTCTCTCCTTAATTCCTATTATCTATCATTTATCTTGCTCTTTATTTTTTGGGGGGAGGGGTTCTCCCATAAGAGAAACCATGTGATATTTAAACTCATGTGTCTGATATATTTCACTTAACATTATGGGATCAAGTGCATCCATTTTCCTACATATAATTCAATTTGTCCTACTTTATGCCATTGTAGTACTTCATTATATATAAATACCATATTTCCTTTATCTGTTTATGTGGACTCACTTTAGTGTTGGACAAACAAATATTTTTTTCTCCACTGGTCTTTTACTCCAGATTTTTTCATAGCGCATAGCCACCTGATTTTTACTATATATTTACATACAAGTGTAAAGTGGGGTAATACCATGATACAGGTGTAAAGTGGGGGAATATCAAGAAAAGACTGACTTTTTGATATCTGTATTCTAAACTATTAGCCAGGTTTTTTTTACTTGTTCTTGACATTAAATTTATTTTTGTCCCGTTGTTTCTGAAGGGGAAATAATACCTCTTGGTAATAAGATTGTAATGGGAAATGAATGGTCTTTAGATGCAGATAACAATAGTTTCAAATTCTAGTCCTATGACTGACTACTTTTGTGATTTGCGTCATATACATGTATATGTGATATATACACATGAAGTAAAATTATTTCTTTTCTATGTTTTAAAACTGTATAAATGGCACTAAAATAATGCATTGTTCTGTAATTTGATTTTGGAATTTGTTTGCAAGATTTGTCGTGTTGATCATTGATGTTCCTATTCACTGATTCTTAAAGTCTGATTTAGGGCTAGCAGTATCAGCTTCGCTTGAGAAATGCAAATCTTGGGTTTCACCACAGACTTACTGAATCAGGAACTTTGTGAGGAGCCATTTCCTGTGTTCTAACATATTATCCAGGTGGTAGTAAAGCATTAAAGTTTGAGAACCACTGCACTAATTTCTTTTCACTGTATAGTATTCTATTAAATGACTATACCACAGATTTTAAAAATGCATTTTCCTACTGTAGGGATCAAGCTTGATATAAGTATAGCAATTGTGATTGTAACTACCATTTTGCCTACCAGCCGACTAACACAAATCCAAGTCTCTGTAAGACAAAGTCATTATTCAGCTGAGTATGTTGCACTGGCCGCTGATGCTATGATTGTCTCTTAACTAATGCTTAACGTATTAAACATTTGAAAGAGGCTTTTGAAAGAGGCTAGCTACATAGTGGCCAGGGCTATTGCTCACTTTTGTCTAGGTTAGCATATGTCTCAGTCACTTTCTTATCTCAGAGGTATAATACTTGATAGTCACAATTTAAAGGAGGGAATGTTTATTTTGGCTCACAGTTTGTATAGGTGTTGGTCCATATTTTGTTGTCTCCAAGGCAGGACAGCATGGCAGAGGGACAAAGCAGAGGAAAAGTACCTTCATGGATAATGGCTGGAAGCAGAGTGAGATCAAGGGAGAAGACATACCTTTCTGGGACATACCCCCAGTACTTCATCTTTTCTTATCAGGCATTGCCTCCCAAAATCACATTTAGTTGTAAACTTATTAGTGTACTAATTCGTTGATGAATAGCACATATCCATGATTCCACTCATATCCTAAATGCCCCACCTGTGGGCTCATGAAGTTGGGGAACATATACATATAAACCATAACAGAAAATAAACCCATTCCACCTTCTTTGGGGTGAAAAATCCTCCTGCCATGCTGCCACTCAAGATATGTCCAAAAGTCCCTAGTAAAGCACACTTTGTACAATCTTAGACCTGTCTGCCTTTTTTTTGCTCTCACAGTACCTTCCACCCTAGGTGGATGGTTCTCATACATCAGGATTGGGTTTCTATGAAATACCTATCGATAGATATTTTGTCTGTCTCAGATTTTCCATTACAAACAATGCTACAATGTAATTTCTTGCATGTGCCCCTTTTTTACACCTATAAGAGTTTCTCTAGGATATACCCCAAGGAACAAAATTGCAGAGTATTCTATGCATAATTTTAACTTTTTGCTATAGGTAGTACTAGTCAAATTGTTGTCTAAAGTGATTGTCTGTTTTAATAATATTAGCAGATACTTCATACAACATGTTATATAGCTCAAAACTCATGCCACTTCTATTGAGGAAAGATCTGTTTAGATCCTTCAGATTTTACAGAAGGCACAACATATTACATAGCTTTCCCAAATTCAGTTGTTTCTGGGAAACACCTACCTGGAATAAACAGCAACCAAGAGGCAGAGGTAGGACTTGATACCACACACAATAACTCTGTAGTCTGTGTTTCCAGCCACAGTGTCATGTAGCTTCCTCTGCAGGAAGGTTTTGAGGGTTCTTATTGGTCTTTATTATCACCATATATGGTGTTTCCCAACTTTAAGACTGGTCTTGTCAATCTGATGGGTATAAAGTGGTTAAGATGTACATTTCCCTGATTACTATTCAACATCTTTTTAATATGTGAAGCTGGCCTCATTCTTATGTGAAGCATTTATAATAAAATATAACTTCTTTCCAGATATGAATTATAATTTAAAATATTTGTTATAAATTATAGTAATGAGAAAAGTATAACAGTGTTAAGAAATAATGCTAATCAAAGTTTGATTTTTTTAAACTTCTGGCTAGGATAAGAGCAGTCCCTTCTATTTTTGTAAATCTGTGTTTCACTCTCCAACCCACAACAACTTGGCTGTGCTTCTGCTACTCTGTTTCTTTTTAGAGTGGAGCAGTTCAATGTGAATCAATTTCTATTTATGTTAAGACATAAAGAACTCCATTTAGAAATATTCATATGGTAAACCTGGCATTTGCAATATTGACAGGATTACTGCCATCCTAATAAGACTATAACTTTGTAGGCTCGGTTTTGCAGTTTAAAATACTGTATACCTAAAATTGATTTCCCCTTGATTGGGTGTGAGGCAGTGGTGACAGCCAAATAATTTTCAGGGGTTGTTAAGCTTAACTCATAGTTTTTCAATCAGAAATGACATCTTGTTTGTCCTGTCTTGTGGAATTTTCACTCTTGAGGAGACAGGCATTATAAAATTAAACTATGAATCATATAGTATATAGCTAATTTTAAAATTACAGTTGAGACATAATTGAAAATGACCAACATGATGCTAGGAAAACATTTAGTGGATACCCATGTCTGGTCTAGTGGGTAAGGAAAAGTGTAATGGGTAACCTTTGAGATGTCCCTCAGTGTTCTCTGCCCATGCACTTACTTGGTCCCTCCTGCACATGACTATTTCTCTTTCCATCTTTGTCATGTAATGCAGTGGAGGTGTGAGAAGGAGTTTACCAATAGCAGTTGTCATGCTATTCAGATTTTCCAGTCCCCAGAATCATAAGATAAACAGTCTTCTTTTCTTCATAAAGTCACAGCCTCAGGTATTTTGATATAGCAACACAGGGTGTTAGAGTGGAAAACACTATAACGCCAGTCGGAAGACCAGGGTCCCATTGCTGACTTTGTGATCTCAAACAAAGTTATTTTAGTTAATCCTCAGTTTTCTTATCTGTAAGACGAAATTCAAATTCTTATCAATCTCTGAGTCATTTGCTATATTGCATACAATCATCCTGCCAAGAGACGCTCAGATCTCTGTCCCCAGTTGCTAACAAGAAGCGGGGGGAATGTTGGATTCCAAGCCTGCGCATCGGTAGGCTCACAGGAAACACTACTGGGCTTGCTCTGGCTGACGCTTGAGGAAGGCGCTCACCAAGAGGGTGGGCGAATGGCTTCTTTGTGCAGCCTCCTGGGTTCCAGCATGGCCGTGGTGGGATCTTGGGGGCCGCTCTCTGATTCTCCTCCTGGCTGACGCCCACCCGAGGAAGGCGCTCACCAAGAGGGTCAATGTTAACCATTTTGTTCCAAGAATTTATAGTTTGTATCACACTCATCTTAGCTATCCTAAGTGTATTTATATAATTTTAGATATTTTTTCTTTTCCCTTCCTTTCTCTTTTTCCTCATTTTCCCTGAGATATTATTTTTCCCCTTTAAGCAGATTCTTATCCTTTCACTGTAATTATTGAGATTTTTGTATCTTATGTACTCTTACCATTTCTTACACTAGAGAGACTATACAGTATTTACATGTGAGTTTGGTTTATTTCACTTATGAGTAGTGTCTCAAGTTGCCTCCATTTACTTATAAATATCTCAATGTGATCATTCTTTATAGCAGAGTAGTACTCCATTGTATAAAAATACCACATCTTTTTTTATCCATTCCTCAGGTGATGGGCATTTAGGTTGTTCCAAGAACTGGCTATTACAAATTGTGCTGCTATAAATGTAATGAGCTACCTAGATGTCCTCCAGGGATGAGGGACATAATCCACCATCTGCGAGAGGTGCTGCTGATAGAGAAGTCAGCTGTCAACCCTTTCTAGGAAGTCCCTGAAAAGCGTTGCCTGCCCAATATCCCTTTCTAGGACATGAGGCACCCAATTACTACATGGTACATGTAGAGATATAAAGAACCAGTTCTCTTAACTGAGCATGGTGGTATAGCTGTAACCCTTACATTCTGAGGCAGGAGGATTGCAAGTTCTAGCTCATCCTGGGTAATGTAGCAACTCAGCAAAACCACGACACAACACAATGCAGAACCAAACAAAACACTTCTGTGGGTGTATCTTATTGCAAAAACCCTGGGCTCAATTTCCAGTTCTTCAAAAAGAAAAGAAAAAGGTACAGTCCTCTTGCCTCCCTGGAACAGATCTGAAGTGCCTTCTCAGCTTCAGAGCTTCCTAGAGGGGCTTTAGAAGCCTCTTCCTGAGACCACATTGCAGCCAAACCTTTCCTGTTGGCTATTTCTGGCCCTTTCCTCAGGTGTTGATTTCATGAGCACAAAAAATGTTCTGCATATTAGAATATGTCTCTCAGAATATAGTTCGTGGGGAGCCCAGCTGTGATACCTGCCATCAGGAATGGTTAAGATGACTGTTATGATAATGGGATTTATGTGTTGGATTTATCTGCTTCCAGGCTAGTAAAGAGACTATCATTACTGGTGGCAAAAATAACACAGATAGTTCCTGGTACAATTGGATTGCAATTGTTAAATGTTCAATATTAGTGAACTGTGTATTCTGGTTGGAAGGAATCCTCTGGTGCAATGTATCAGGTGTTTGAGACAGATATAGAGAGGACATCTGGTGGGGGCTGATGGCTATCTGTTGATACTGTGAAGAGATTTTTTGAAAGGTTGAGAATGATTAATTTGGCAATTAAATACTAAACATGAAAATTATACCTTGCTAAGTAAATAAATCAATAAGACTAATTTTTTGTAAGTAGAGGATGGGAAAAGTTGAGGACCAGGTCTATTACTTAAATATAAATATAGAAGAATCTCAAAGAAGACTAAATTCTGAATATTGGCAAGTCTACAGTGCTAAGAGGAAGGTGCTGGGCCCTTAACACATGGGATGCAGGCCTCTGGGATTGTGCACTCCACAATCTTCAATCCCCAAAGTTCCCCACACTTTTTGAACCTAGAAAGTGGCTTCCTCCTCAGTGCTGGTGCCCCTTCCTTTGCTTGAAGATACAAAGGCCACTTCACTGCATATGGGCCCTCCCAGGTCGGATCCACCTTCCCTCCTTTTTGCCACTAGACCAATAACTAGAATTAAGTCACAATTTAACATAACCTTTGTTTGACAATGGAGGAAAAGGGAAATGTTGGTTTGCAGGAGCTGAAATGGCTAATGTTTAAACAACTGAAATTAATTTTCTCACAGTTCCAGAGGCCAGAAGTCCCAGATCAAAGTCTCAGCGGGTTGGTTCGTTCAAGGAGTTTGTGTGGGAAGTATCTATCCCAGGTCATTAATGGCTATCATCTCCCTGTCTTCATATCATCTTCCCTCTGTTTGTGCCTTTGCCCAAATTTCTTCATCTTGTAAGGACATCTTATGTTGAATTAGGGACCACCCTAATGACTTCCCTTTCTCCAAATACAGTCAAAGTACTGAGAGGCAGGATTTCAAAACATGAATTGTTGGGGAGAAACAATTCAACTTGTAATAGGGATTATATCCCCCAAAGAGCTGAAGACCTGGAAGAATTCACATGGCATTGAATTTTGATGGTGCTCAAAAAAAGAGGTGGGGAGAAATAAACTTGAGAAAGGGGGATTTAATTAATCTAAGAACACTTTCCTGGGATTCAGGATTTAACAGCTCCACAGGGACCCCCAAAGCTAGTGCAGACATTCTACTTGAATGTCTCCTAAAAGCATGGGAAAATGATGGCCATATGAAATGAACTCGAGATGCCAGGACAACTACGCAAGGGAGTAGAAGAAGAGATTAGAATACTCAAAGAAGTAGGCATGCTAGAGTGCATGTGCTGCATAAGGCCAAAACACCCACTAGACAACATAGAATGGTCCATTTACTGAAGTAATAAGGAAGGTGCTGTTGAAAGGGGAACCAGAATCACTAATAGGTTCTGTGGTGGCTCTCCTTTGTAGACCTGGTTTGATGATTGGAGATATTGTTACACAACTGGATTTATTAATCATAATAGGAATGATAGGACCAACCCCCTCTCCTTTGGCCCCACACTCTCATAGAGGCTGGTGGCATAACATAATCATCAGAAACCAGGAAGATGCAATTAATGAATAAGCAGGAAGATCAGAATAGAAAAGGGGACGCTACAGAGAACTCTAGAAATGGTTAATGGAACATAGCAATCCTAGTCTTCAAAGATCAGCAGTCAGATTTCATAAGCAAAACAAATTATGTATGGCTGATGAAGAGGCTGAGGGCAGTGATTCTAATAAAATACCATAATCCCTTGCTTCTTCTAGATCTGAGCCAATGGCAAATCTTGAGCCTCTGATTGATACAGAGGCCTGCTCCTGGAACACTGTGATGACTCTACTGAGATATGATTTACCCAGTTCTTTCACTGAAGACTTACAATAATTTATTCAATAAATGCACCTTGAAGAAATGGAAATGCTGAAAGTTTTTAGGATGTTTGGATTTAGTTTTCAAATGACATTGATACCCACAGGTATGAAGTAATACCAGAGCCCCCGTAAGAGTAGGGGAATGTAAATGTCAATAAACAGAGTACTGATTGAGATCTGGCTCACAGAGGGCCCAATGGATCTGCAAGTCCATCTAATAGTCATTTCTCCAGTCCCTGACTGTGTAATTGGAATATATATATGTATATATTCCAATGACTGTGTAATTGGAATATATATATATATATATATATATATATATATATTCCAATGATATGTCTCATACTTTGCCCACACAATATGTTAAAAGAATGTTTCAACATGCCCCACGCATATTTGGAATAATTCTCACAATTATTATATATTAGAGGGTATCTCTCTCACTGATGATCCTCCCTATGCTCTGCTCCTCCTCCACCATGAAATGAGCAGCTTTGATCCGTAGTGCCTTCTGCTATGGTGCTTCGGCATTGGAGCTCTTTACCATGCACTGAGCCCTCTCTAACCCTGAGCTAAACAATTATTTCCTCTTTCAAGTTGTGTATGTCAGACATCTTGATCCAGCAGTATTGAAACTGACCAATACAAGGACAAAACTTTCTGGTCTTCAATTTGTGATCCTTGTGAACATTTATATAACTTACAGGGCCCCCACCACCACCCCGCCCAGTACTGGGTATCAAACTCACAACCTCACATTTGCCAGGGAGACACTTACACAGCTGAGCTAAATCCCCAGCCCTGTTAGTTTCTTTATAGTTCAGTTCTTTCTTTTCCCCTAGGTGTGTTGTGGATTCTAGATATCTGAATCAAGGGGGATCTAGTTTCCAAATTCTTTTTGCTACTATCTAGTTGGTAGTAGTGAGGGGTCAGGAAATGCTAGTTGTAGAAGAAAGAGCTCTAGCAACCAGAAAACCAAGCCGTCTGGTATAATTAGTCTTTCGTAGTTTTTAGAATATATCCTCGTAGTTCAGAACATGCTTCTATTTAAAGGCCAAAGATAAGACTAACATGTGCCCCCCAGAAACGTGCATACCTTATTTCGACATTTTATTTTTTAAATTGTAAAATAAGTATAGGCATACAAAATGAAGAAGAAACCCTCATGTCACCGTCTGAACATACTGATTTTGATCATTTTGAATGTCTCTAGGTTTTCCAGCTGCCGGCAACGCTCTCTGGAGCCTTGACCTCTGCGCAGGCGGAACCTCTGCGCCGGGGGCGGGGCTGCCACTCCGGGCCGCGCCGTCGCTATGGTAACCACGGAGGCTGAGCCTAAGGAGCGGTAAGTCGGAGTCCTGGCGCCCCGGGCCTGGGTGGGCGCTGGGTGGGTTGGGACCTGGCAGATGGACATCTGCCTCCCTGGCTGCTTGGGCAGGGCCAAGGGGCGTGCGTTTCAACCGTGGCGTCCTCAGCCTTTGCGTGTGCCGTGAGCTTTGCGCGTCCGTCTGTGCTCCGCTGGTGGCCTCGAGGGACCTCACGGTCCCGGGGATGCGAGCCCAGGGCGAGCCCCCGCCTCCGTGCCCTCCCCTCTGGACCTCAGCTGTAGCGCAGCGGGCTGCCACTCTGTCCTGCTGCACGGGCCTTCCCTTTGTGCCGCCCTAGGTGCCCAGAGCTGCGGAGGGTTGGGGTGAAGATTCCTCTAGGTCTGGAGTTTGACAACCTTATGAGATTACATTTTTAAAAATAATAAGATTTGATTTTAAAGACCCTTCAGGATCGACTTCCTTGATCACAATCTCAGGCTGCTTTATCCCACTTTTTGTTCGTTGTTTATGCCGTTCTCATTGCTTGGATTCTCCTTTTCAGAGGTTTTTCACTTAGCCTGGGTGGCCAAAGCAGGAGGATCCAGGTTCAAACTCAGCCAATTTAGCGACTCAGCAAGACTCTGTAAAAAAAAAAAAAAAAAAAAGGGAGGGGGCTGGGGATATAGGTCAGTGCCACAGGCCTGGATTCAAGTCCTCAGTACAGCAAAAAACAGACTCTTTCCACTCTTGGATATCAGAGGTGTCCCCTCTCTGGGGAAGTCCTTCTGGGACCTCCTCATCTTGAGACTGATGTAGATTAGGCCTGGGATGGAACCTGATGTCTTTACCCTCAAAGCATTCTGCCAGCCACCGTATTGCTGATGTACTGTCTTCCCCACTAGGCCTTTGTGATTGACCTATATGATTCTTTTATTACTTGGGCTTCACCAGCCTCAAAAGCGTTCATGCTGAGTAGTTAAATGGCTATCGACTTGCTTTCCCACAGTCACTCGGTGAAGCAGAAAACATTGTGTCCTCATTTCAGAAAAGTCACATAATAAGAGGGTCAGGATTAAAACTACCTTCCTTGGCATATGCTCCCTCCATAGTTCCAGCTTTCCCCTTCCTTCCTGCCCATGCTCATTCTCTGTGAAACTTGTGTCACATTAGGGTTACAGTTTGATTTCATGTTATTATTGGTGTGGGCAGAGAAAATTATTTTTGTCTGTAACTCATCTAGTGTCTTCCATGAGCCCTCGTTTATTAACCATTAGGATAGAAATAATCTAAATGTCCACTTGGTTTTAAAGTTAAGTTCCACTGTTACTGGTTTCTTCAGTTGGTTTGATTTCTTTCATAGGAAAATGCTTAGGTTCTTAGCTAACTTCCTTGATTTCTTGAAGTGCAGTTCCTAACCCAGTAGCTTCAGTGTCACTTAGAAACATTCAGGTTCCACCCCAGGCCTAACAAATCACACATTTGGAGGGTGAGATTAGCTCTGTGGGTTTTACAAAGCCCTCCAGGTGATTCTGATTCTGTTCCTATGGAAATCACACTTTGAGAATCATTATGATTTTTACTAAGTCAAAAGTATGTACTACAAGATTTTCAAAAAATCACTTTCATTAGTAATCATTACTGATTTCATCAGAAAAGTATTGGGAAACTGTTATGCTCCCAGTGGCCAATACAAGTTTTCTTGTGTTAGGATTTTCTAGAGAAACAGAACCAACACAGTGTGTATGTATATGAATAAATAAAAAGATTTATTATAGGTTCTTAATCTAAGACTCAGAAATTTTAAATGTTTTAAAATCCAGTGAAGTCTATACAAATATTAAAAAATCCAAACAAATTCTAAAATCTGAAATACTGTACTTCTGGTCCTGAGGGTTTGATTATGGATAGGAGTGTGTTAAAGGTTATCACTAGTCTAGTGGTTTTGAAATTGTGGTCTAAGGAATCCATGGGGATCACCAAGATATTTTCAGCCAATCTACCACACAAACTATTTTCATATTAACAGCTTATTAATAGCACGTTATTTGCCTTTGTACTCCTACATATGTAAAGTGGGTTTCTAGAGGCTGGTAGGTGATGCATAACATCACTTCACAATTGGAGGCAGAAGCAGCCTGAGAATCCATCTGTCTTCTGCTAAGCTACACATTAAGGAGATTTGAAAAAACTATAAAACTATAAAACACTTGCTTTTGCTTTGGAAAATAGTATGGTTATTTTTCATAAACTTTGTCTTTTATGTTAACATACAGTTATTTCTAAGGTGAATTAATAAAGATTTTAAGTTTAATTTCAAATATGATATTGATAGATAAAATTTACATAAATAAAAATTCTCTAGTGTTCTTAATTTTTAATATTGTAAGAACCTTGAAATTGAAGAATTTGAGGACCATCTCCCTAATCACATTAGTTCTTGGCTGATGTAGAGATTAAACCCCACTGCAGGGAATACTGAGAGTAGTATTGAATATTTTGGCCTAGATCAGATTTCTAGATTTGATTGAGTTTGTCCAAATCTCTAAATGAAACTAAGATCAGACTGATCTCTAGATGTGGAATAATCTGTTATTAAGTGACTGGGTACAGTAGACTACAAATTAACTTATGTAAGAATACTTTATATTAAGAAAAAAGAAGAAATAGTAGCATTACCATATTTTCCTTTGCTTTGGGGATGATTTTGCTAGAGGACTGATGATGTGATGATGCTGGTAGAGGGGTCTCCTTACTGAGAGCTTACTATGTGCTTGGCACCTATGTCATCTAATTTATTTTAATTCTCAAACAATGGTGTGAATAGGTTCTTGAGTTATGCTGACAAGATGGTAGGTAGATTGCCTATTTTTTCTTGTTTTTTAAAATTTATTTTAAAGAGAATAAAACAAAAGAGGACAGATCTAAGCAGATCAGAACAGAACAATGTAAGCAACACAGCACTTCACAACAAGACAATTGGATATTAACAGTAGCGATCATAATGTCTCTTTCTTTGAAATAGTTGAGCTTAGCTTTACACACAATAATGTCAAACATAACAAAGTAGAATAAACAACTCAAGAGAATGGAAGTATTCCAAGACATTCTGAACCAATAACCAAAGATGAACAATGACTGCTATATTACCTCATTTTCCATAAAGATTTTGTTTTTATTATCATACATATTAAAATCCAATAAGATGCAATGTGATAGAACAAATGGTAATAGAAAAACAAAAGCATGGTAGGACTTCAGAGCAAGATGATATTAAATCAACACTGGCTACCATACTCTCTTGTCTTCAAAGTAACTATTCATATGATCTCATATATTAAGATCAAACAAAACAGAATAAAACCATTCCAAGCAATGAATGAAGACATAAGACATCAAAGCAGTATAATGGTGAACCATGATTTCCATAAAATCTTCCATACTTTTACCATTTCTTACACTAGGGAGACTATATGGTATTTATACATGTGAGTTTGATTTATTTCACTTATGAGTATAGATTCAAGATGCATCCATTTATTTATAAATATCTCAATGTGATCATTCTTTATAGCTGAGTAGTACTCCATTGTATAAAAGTACCACAATTTTTTTTACATTCCTTGGTTGATGGGCACTTAGGTTGTTTCCAAGATCTGGCTATTACAAATTGTGCCAGTATAAACATGGGTGTGCATATATCACTGTGGTAAGATGTTTTCAGATCTTCTGGGAGTATGCCTAAGAGTGGAATAGCTGGGTCAAATGGGACCTCCAAGCCCAGATTTTTGAGGAATCTCCAGATTGATCTCCACAGTGGTTGCAGCAGTCTACACTCCCACCAACAGTGCAGAAGAGTTCCTTTTTCCCCACATCCTCTCCAGCATTTGTTTTTGGTAGTTTTGTTGATCCTGGCCATTCTTTCTGGAGTGAGATGATACCTCAGTGTGGTTCTAATTTGCATTTCTGTAATGACCAATGATGATGAACATTTTTTCATGTATTTATTTGCCATTCGTATTTCTTCATCTGAGAACTGTGTGTTCGTCTCGGATGCCCATTTTTGGATTGGGTCTTTGAATTTCGGGGGTCTGATTTTTAAAAATTCTTTATAAGTTCTAGACAGAAGTCCTTTGTCTGAGGGGACAGTTCACTAAGATTTTTTCCCAGTTTGTAGGCTTTCTTTTCACTGTGCTGGAGATTTCTTTGGACATGCAGAAACTCTTTAATAAGATATGATCCCAGTTATTGATTCTGGGAAGTATTTCCCATGCAGTTTGGTTCTTGTTCATGAATTCTCTACCTACCCCTATGTCTTCAAGATTTTTACCTACTTTGTCTTGTAACAGATTTGGTGTTTCTGTTTTAATATTTAGAT
>PVLA01009928.1:0-69235 GCA_004027455.1 Hydrochoerus hydrochaeris
CACCACCATCACCATCACCACCATCATCACCATCACCACCACCATCATCATCACCATCACCATCATCACCATTATCAGGACACAGATCCTATCGTGACAATTCTGCCTTCATGAACTTCATCACCCCAAAACCCACTTCCTACTCAGCTTTCCATGTAAGAATTTTGAGGGAACTCAGACACGCAGCCCAAACCACAAATAGTATCTAATAGATTTGTCTCCCACCTCAGGATAGAAGCATAATTGTAAAGCATGAAAATAAAAGGAAAAAAAAACCTACACAGTTCAATAGGGTAGAGAACACAAAGATGAAAACATCTTGAGTATA
The DNA here is from genome assembly GCA_004027455.1 of Hydrochoerus hydrochaeris. Taxonomy (NCBI): domain Eukaryota; kingdom Metazoa; phylum Chordata; class Mammalia; order Rodentia; family Hydrochaeridae; genus Hydrochoerus; species Hydrochoerus hydrochaeris. Next base: position 329 of record PVLA01009928.1, read on the forward strand.
GTGTAAATCTGGGCAAGTATTTGTCTCAGAGATAATAGGTGAAACAGTATTTTTCCTATACAAAAAATTTCAAAAAGTATGTGAAGTACTCATGTGTCAGTATGTGTATATGTCTTTGTAGGACAATATAGAATGAAATACTAATGGCAAGGTTTCCAAAAGAAGTATTTCTGGATTGTAAGATTATGTGTGATTTTAAAGTTCCCTCTTTAGATTATACCCTTCAGTTTACGTTTTCTACAATGAGTCTGTATTAATGTTATGAATATATGGAAATAATAATTACATATTACATGTAATAGTATTTCAATATATTACTACAAAGAGAGACGATGCAATTTAATAGGATCATTTCCATTTGTAAAACTGTAGACATATTTTAGAGAACTAAAGATAAAGAAAATTTTTAAAACACAAGTGCATACACATACTGTGATTACAACTCTGCACAAATGTTTCAAGCACTTAGATACGTAAAAACTGAAAGATGGTCTATGACCATTGAAATAAAAGATAATTCAGAACAATGGTAACAGAAACACTTGATCTCTTTCAAACTATCTTGTGTGCCGGTGTTGTATTTGAAGAAATATGGATTACATAGCTAGACTGGATGGATGTATGGATGCATGAGTTGATGGATGGATGGACAGGCAGGTAGACTTGTCATGTGTATCAGTTTCCTGTGGTTTCCAAAAAAAAAAAAACACCACAGACTGGTTTAAACAACATAGACTGATTTCCTCAGAGTTCAGGAAGCTAGAAGTCAAAGGCCACGATGTTGGCAGTGCTAGTTTCTTAGGGGCCTCTAACCTGGGCATATTGATGGCACCTTTTATCTGTGTCATCCCGTAGATTCTCTCTTCTTGTAAGAACACCAAGTGGTACTGGGTTAGAGCTCACCTGAATTACCTCATTTTAATTTAGTTATCCCTTTAAAGTCTCTACCTCCAAGTATGCTTATATTCTGAGGTACTGGGCATTACGACTACAAGAGAGAAATTTTTGAGGGGTGTAAGCCATGCTGCCCCTAAGATCACTCAAGAATAGATCCTTCTAAGTGCACAAAAAGCATTCAGCTGGGAATCTCTCTCTCCAAAATGTGTCCTTACAAAGATAGCATTACTACCATTATCCTTAATTTGGGTCTTTCAACCTTAATTTTACCAAGAGATAAACATCACTGCAGCCTCACATCCTGTAAGACTTAAATAAGATGGTATGCAAGGAGGGTGGGGCGTGACACCTGGTGGATTCCCGTAGCTTTCTGCGGCCTTGGCCTGCGTTTTAAACATGCCTGACCTTCCCACCCCAGAAGCCAGGTCAGTCAATCCAACAGCTTCCAGTCCTCCTCTGCCTTCCAGCTCCTCTGTGAGATCGGTCCCTGTATCCACCGGGGTCACTGCTCCAGCACTCACCTTCCTTGACTTGTCCCCAGGGCTCCCTCACCCCTCTGGAGGGGAGCAGAATTGCCAAGGTAACCTGGCAGTCACAGCAGGGGGACTGCATGGGACCTGTGTCTTCTGCTCCAAGCACCAGCTGGAACTCCCCAAAGGAACTTGCTGGGGGCTACCCTGCACCCCACTAAGGCTGTGACCTCAAGTCTGTCTTACCCTCATCTGCTGATTTAGCATGCGTGCTTGCATGTGTATCTGCCTGCGCATGTTTTGGCTGGCTCTCCACTTCCTGTTGGTCCCGCTAGGCAGGCTGTCTTCTTCTCTCTGGGCTCTGTAAGCAATAAAGTGCCTCTGTGATCCGGTGAGTTCTGTTATAAAACTTCCTCTGGTTCTCAGCTGAACCCAGCGCCTGCCCCTAGCCACCTTCCAGAGCAGGGCCCTGCGAGAGAGTGTCTTTCTCAGTGAGAATAAAGCAGACACCAAGCAGATAAGAGCACAGGGTTCCTGGGTGGGGGTAACCAGCTTCCTGGGGCTGACATTTAGACCTCCGATCACCCGCCAGGAGGGAGTGTGGCAGGAAGGCTGCACCCTGAGCCCCCAGGACGCCGCAGGGGTGGCTGGAGTACATGACCACTCTCATGAAAGAGACCTGAAGACCAAATTAGAGCAATGGGTGACCTTAGTGCCCGGGAGCCCTGAGCAGCTCTTCTGCCCTGCTCCGACCTTCTTGGGCTTCTCAGATCTTCCCCACTGCCCAGGTAGGAGAGAGAGAAAACTGCATATGTGCGGCAAGCTTTTCCTTATTTTTATTTAAGAACAACAAAGATGTTGACCTTTCCCGTAGCAGATCTGTATTTACGATAAGAAAACAGTTTTGAGTCCTCCTGATGGAAAATCGCTTTGAGAAAACAGACCCAGCCACCAAGTCTTCATAAACATGCAGTTGTCTTCCCGGCATTTCTCCAGATGCGGACTTCAGATGGAGACTCACAGAAGCTCTTGGAGACATGAGACCCGCCGCCTCGCTCCAGTGCTAGAATTGCTCACAGTGGGGCTTCCGAAGGGGAGGGAGCAAGAGAGAAAAACTCCAACCATGGACTGGGATTGCAGAATTACTGAGAAGAAAGGGGAAAAAGCATTTAAAAAAAACCAAAAAAACCTACCAAACAGGCAGCAGCAATGCCAGAAAGACAAGTAACAGATGAACAAACAGAATTAGAAAGCAAATGCCAAGGACAAGAAGAGACAGTAGCCGAGTTGGACAACATTATCAGAGAAGGTTGTAAAATAGTCAGACTGAACCAATGGGAAATGGTGAGGGGACCCTGACTGTGGAGGCGGAGCTTGTGGAGGAGAAAGAGCTTTCTGAGGGACACATGTACACCTGCTTCTCAGAGTTAGGGACTTGCTGTGGCACTCAGGAGGCCACACCTCCTGGGTCAGGTGTTGGAAAGAGAACCAGTCTTGAGGGTGACACTGAGCTGGGTTTTTCTGCCCTAAGCGTGTGCTTCACTCCATGCTCCTGCAGCCTCACCCAGGGCGCTGCGATGTGCTTCGTCAGTAGTCATTCATAGAAACAAAGGACTTGCTTTCTCTTCAAGCATCAGCTCCATTAGCTCTGTTTAAGCATTGACTGATGAACAAGTCTATTGCACCGCGCAAGGATCAGCCAGGTAGACACCTCGGCCTCGGTGCTGTGGAAGCAAAGGCACTACAGGACTGGCGAGCTCGGGAGATGCAGATTCTGCTAGTGGCCAAGTCTGACCTCTAGTCCATTTTTAAAAGTCTCTGCAAAAAGAATGAGGCAAGAACAAAGAAAGAGGAATATGGGACAGAGACCAAAGAAGGCTTGTGAATTCTGAAGTTTTATTATCTGGTGCTTAATGAAAAAGCTCCTTGCCAACTCCTGAGTGTCTGGGAAGGCCCCACTCTTGAGAACTGTGCCTGAGTGTGGGGTGTGCGCCTGCCTTCTTGGCACTGAGGGAGGGTGAGCAGGAGGAATGAAAGCTGCGGCTCCTCTTGGGCAATTTAGTGAAAGCTGACTCCAAAGTTTAAAATATTCTAAAGGGCTTGGGAGGCGGCTCAGTGGTAAAGCGCCCCTGGTTCCATCCCCAGGGCTGCAAAAATAAACAGTGGTGTTTACGAGTTGCTTCCAAGTCCTGCAGCACCTGTTCTAATGGTGATGGATCCCTGAGTCACCACATGGAGAAGGGTTTGGAAGCCTGGCTGATAGTCCTCAGCAGCCATGAATATAAATTTCAGGTGCCTGTGATGGGTAAGACCCCTACATGTGCTGCCTAACTGAATCGTCACAACCAACTTTTCAGAGAAGTGTGCTGTTTTCTCTCTCTTAGCAGGAGGTACCTGAGCATCAGATGGGATAAATAACCTCTCCAAGGACACACGCCTTGAAAGTGGTGGGAACCAGAACTGAGACTTAAGCTGAGATAGTGCACAGTGGTAGCTGTCTCAACACAAATGAGTCAGGAGGCGTTAACAAGTGCTTCGATAGCAAATCACAGTGGCTTTTGGTAGCAGTGGCATTGGCTCACTGCTTCTCTCGATGCATCTGCAGTGGGTTGGCTGTGTCTGTGTTCTAGGTGTCCTTGATTCTGCCACCCAAGGTGACAATGCAGCCTCCCCCCAGAACTCTGCCAGCTGCATGACAGGGGAGCGTGAAAAGGCCTATCCTGACACAGAAGCTTCTTCTGGCTGTGCCACTGGCCTATTCCAGTCCTGTGTCATCCGGCAGCACCTCAGATGGCCACGCCTAGTGTCCATGTGGCAGGAAAGTGTCATCCCACCTTGGGAGAAATGGTGGAACAGAGTCCTGCTGCTCGGAGCCCTGCCATAGAACTTGACACACGCCTCTAACCAGGGTCCAGGATCCCGGGACTTGGCTAAAAGCCCTCTAAACTGCCCATGGCCACCTAATTTGCCATCACCCTTTCTTTGGGACATTTTCAAAAGGAAGATGATGTCAGACTAGCACCCCACTTCTCAGCCATGGAGACATCAACCGCTCCCCACCCCTCCCACTTCCTTCTCCCTTCTTCTCCTCTTCCTCCTCCTTCTTCTTCTTGTTCTTCTCTCTTTCTCTCTCCCCCTTCCTCTGTCTGTCTCACTCTGTCTCCTTCTCTCTCTCCACATACACATACTTATCTACCAATGCATGTAGACATTTGTATCACTATCTATATTTTAAGGATGTGGCTCCCTCCACGGTAAGGTCTGCCCAGTGAGAAATCCATGGGGCAACTCCATCTGGAGGTAGAGTCAGGACTAGTTTCAGTCTGGAGTCCAAAGGCTGCTCACAGACAGAATCCCTGTGCTGAAGAGCTATTATTTCTTCTTCTTTAAGAACCTTGGTCTTTGCTCTTAAGGTCTCCAGCTGATTAGATGAGGCCCAATCACCTAGGGAAAGTAACTGCTGCACTGAAAGTCCACCGATGGTCAGTGCTGGTCAAATGCAAGCACACTAGCATCTAGACTAGCAGCGTTTGGTCAACAACTGGACACAGCATTCTATCCAAGTTGAAACATAAAATTATCAGCTGTGGTGAAGGGCTGCACTTCAGGATAAAAGTAGGACCATCAAACTCCCCTGATTCTTAGCTCTTAATACTAAGTGGACACCAGGCTTGGTAACAGATTCCCAAATGTCTCAATGGTTCACGTGTACTATGATTCACTTTTTGCCATATGAAATCTGAAATGTTGCCAAGGGGTGAGTGGCTCTCCTCCTAACAGTGATTCTGGCACTCAATTATCTTCTATTGCTCCTCCATGTATCTTTCCTGCAAATTCCAAGCCAGGTTTGCAGATGCCCAGCTACAATCCCAGCACTCTGGGAGGCTGAGTTTGAAAGATTGCTAGTTGGAACCCAACCAGGGAAACCTTGCCTCATAATAAAAAAAGTCAAAAAGGCCTGGGGAATGTAGTTCAGTACGAAAGGCCTCGTTTCATTCTCCAGTACTGCAAAAAAAAAAAAAAAAGGAATTTAGAAAAATTTAATGCTTGTCTCCATCAATCCACTGGAAGGAGATGAAATAAGGACAATTGCTGATGGGAATATTTTATGGGACAGAGAAGGATTGTTACCAATAACTTCTGCCAACAGCCATTGGCTAGAACTCAGTCACATGTCCAAATCCACAGGAAAAGGGTCCAGATGGTGGAAAACCTGTGCTAAAAAGCAGGAAGCATCAGACCAGTGACCTCCCAGCTACGTTGCTTTGTTTTTGGACCTTGCGTTATCCACAGCGATCTTACATTTATCATAGGTCTGAGGAAGAGTTTACAGCAAATTGTGAAAACTTCCGGAAGCAGTTTTTTCTTGCTGTAACTCGGCAGGACGCCCCAGTTCAGGTGGAGGGGTGAGCGGCTGTGACAGACGTGGCGCCTCAGCCAGGTCGGATGCTCAATATTCCTGTTTCTTGTAAGCAGAGAAACAGAGCTGTGCCACCCGCGGGGGTGGTGACCCCCCAAATTCACCTTCCTTCTTTTTGGTTCTAGATAGAGAAAAAAATCACTACAAAGAAAATCTGACTGACTGGGGGCAGCTCAGAGGTAGAGCCCTCGCACAGCAAGCACGAGGTCCTGCGTTCCATCCTCAGCCCTGTAAAACACTTGCTCTCCTTTAGAATCCGGCTCCATTTTGCCTTTAGATATCTTGATGGCTAAAGCCTCCAAAAGCAAGTTGTACACCCAAGAAGGCAGCTTGTCTTTGTTAAAATGAGTTTCATTTCCTACTGAGCTCACGGATGGCTTGGCAAAGCTGATTTGCCCGTAGAGTGGTTGATCCGCAGCTCCTTCTGCATGAAATGGGCAAAGGTGAAAGGTGGGAAGATTTTGTTTTTCTTCTAAGTTTTGGTCCTTAATCCAAGGAGCTGTGCTCAGCCTGGCAGCACATATACTAAAAATCCAAGGACCTGCAACGTTTCTTGGCCTCTCTGATCCAATGAACAGCAAACTTACCTAATTTCCCATTATATGTGAGACACATACGTTACCCTTGCTGGTCTGCATCCTTGGTGACACTTTTCGAGTGATACTCAGTCTTAAGTTAATTGGATGAGCAGACCTCACGATCTGTTCATACACCAAGCACAGTGGCAGTCCAGCAATTTGGGAACCCCTGCACCCTGTCAAAGTCCCACATCCTCATGCTTTCAAGGCACCAGCTTGTCCTCAGAATTCCACATCAGCGCTTAGTGACTGTATGACTGTGGCTGGCTCTCCTCCATTAGCCGAGCCTCAGTTTCTCCTTCACCTATGCTTGCAGGATTATGAAGAAAGCTGCGAGTCCCTGTGGAACAGACAGCTAAGGACAGATGGAAGAGGATTGTGTGGGTAAACCCGCTGTATGCCTCATTCGAAAGCCCTGGACACCTCTGGAAACTTAAATCACTACGGCCGGTGCAGGGAGGCTCTGTACACAAAGCCCCAGGTTGCAGAATATGAGAGGAATATTCCACGGCCATACCTTTTGTTCTCTGTCCCGTATGATGCACATGACAAGGGACCTCTTGAGTGATGTGTGGAGGGCAGCTCTCATCCCAGAGGATTAGGACACAGTTACTGGAGCTGTGGGCCCCATCCGTGAGGAGGGTCCCCAGCACTCCCAGGTGGATCCCAGTGGACCTGTGCTGTGTCTGGACTGAACCCGTTCACAGCGAGCTCTTCCTCTCTAGGGGCTACTTATATACACGGCTGTATACACAGCTAACTTTCAGTAAATATTTATACCTGCCATTTTAGGGCAGAGGGATTATTAGAGACATAAAAAGGAAAAAGTTTGACTTTGTTAGAGTGGAACATTTCGCGAGTCTTCCTTGGTGGGGGAGGGGGAGGCCGGGATGGAGGGGAAGGAGAGAAAGAGCAAAGACAATGAGGGAAGCTGATTTTCCGGAGTGTACATCTTTTAAATTCCTTTAGACAATTGTTTTCCAGACAGATCGTATCGGAAAAGAACACATCTATTTAAGATTTTCTAGTGTAATAATTCTAAGCCCATCAAATGGGTCACAATATCCTCATTTTATGAACTTTAAAATATTGAGATAAAAGCGTACAGGTCATTTGATTGATTCCTTGTAGCCCATGGAAAGCCCTGTGAGAGGCGAACTCAGTCTATCAAGCTGTGACCAGGGCACGGGGGGAGGTGACTCATGCTCCCTAAGGCTCTTCTCAAAAATTCTAATTACAGGAGCGATTTTTACACTTGAAAATTGAACTCAACTTCAGCTTATGACCCAGGGCAGTAACACTCAACATACCCTCACAAATGAAAAGAACAAATAATGACAGAAAGTACCCATTTCCAGCACAGGATATGAGACAATGAAGGACAGGGACCTCTAAGAGATGAGAAACAATCAAATATAGCACAAGTCACTGTAGTTTATTGCTTAGCATCTCCTTGGGTTGAGGGAATATGGCTGGAGGCCAAGGTGGCTTAATGTCACATGGTAGAAAACCAGAGAGGAGAGAGCTACAGAGAGAGAGGGAGAGAGAGGACACAGAGGTTGGTAGGACAGCCCCAATCAACACATATACATGAAGAACTATTCAAGATTGAGAAAGAACCACTTGAGAGGATCAGAGGAAATAATGCCAGAGCTCACGCAGGCTTGGGAAGACTTCCTGTTCTCTCTAGCCATAGCAGAAAACCTAACTCATGGGACAGAGCAAAGTTGCACAGAAGTGATTTACCTGGGCAGTAGGGCAAAGCACATGTTGACTTGGTCATGTCTAAAGAATCCTAAAAGCGAGAGCCAAGAAAATCAAAGCATTTCCACATAATTTAATTACATTCCAGAATAACACGTAATATTTACAGGAATATAAAACAGCCAACACTCAACAAAGCAAAAGTCACTTGTCTTCAATAGCGAGTAAAAAATGACCACACATTCACAGGAAAAGGAAAATGTGAGTCATAATGAAGAGAAAAATCAATGAATTGCAACTTATTCATAAATGATAGCTGATGGAATTAGTAGACATGACTGTTAAAACAATTACTGTGACTTGTTTCGTGTATTTAATATCTTCTGTGATCTCATAGAGCCAACATGTTGAGATATGGGCCTAGAGACAAAAACTTTAACATCTGGAACGAAGTGTAAACAGCATGGGTAATGTGCACAGCAGGTTAAGTGCCGAAGAAGAACTAGAACAGCTAAGTTCCTATTAAGGGACTATCCAAAAATCAAACATAGATCATTGGAAGGGAAAGAGCCACAGAGACCTATAAGACAATTTCACTGGGCCAAAAAGCACCTGCAATATGGAGTCTTCGGAAACAAGAGAGAGTAGAAAAACAGTCCAGGATCTGAAGACTGAATTTTAAAAAAAATTTAGGAAACATGTATTCTGTAGACCTAACAATCTTAATAATTCCAAGGAGAAGGAATAAAAGATAAATTGTGAGTTGGATGAATATTAGACTATGATGCATAAAAACATGAGATGTACTATCAAAAAAAAGATGCATGGTGCCTATATATCCCTGTTAGGAGAGAATGATCTCAAGTCAGTTGCTCTGCATCCATCCATAGAAACTGAGAAGCCAAAGTGGTACCCGGTTTACACATAGCCGCACATCATAAAATAGCAATGTTGCCACAGGGCAAGGCCCTCTTTCTCCACCTAGAGCCGAAGACACAGAGGAGGGAGCTAAAAAGTTAAGTCATGATACAAGTTCCATCACCACAATCTTAGCAAATGGCTTAGCTTCTGGATCTCCCAGGCTTCCTTCAAACACAATGGTAATAAATCTTGAAGACTCAGCAGGAGTTCCCAAAATGAGCAAAGTGGCAGGAATGGCAGTCAAAAGGGGGTGGTTGTATAGCTCCAAAGACATCCAGGATGTGGTACCCCAGGAAAGGCCATGTGTGTTCATGTTTGATCCTTGTGGGAGATGAGGTAGGATAATCCCAGGCCTGGCCATGGTCATCCTCACCTGGCTACCACAGGGAGTGGCCCTCTGGCCTGAAGCCAGATGCTGATGTCACAGAGGGCCATGGTCTCTGGATAATTCAAATCATATGCTTCAATTAGTCATCAAACCACATGGTTTAAAGGTGAATAGGAGGTTAGCAAGAAAAACAGAAGTCGATCTGTGTGTTTGTATCAGGAGTTTATCCATGCTGATTCATTATGTAGGTGTATTGATTAAATGAATTATTTATCTTCATTTACAAGGTGTGTCCACAGAACCCCTAAAAGCTCTCAGATGTGGATTTGTTCTTGGAAAGACACTTCAGGTGGTTTCAGAACAATTTTATTTAAAAATTTTTCTTTGCTGTCAGTCATTGGATCCTAAAACAAAGATTACCACTGTGAAAATATGGACAGGAACACATGTGCACATCTCATGAAGCAGGCCCCTGTCTCCATGTATATATATTCAAAGCCAAGTGCTTGGAGCTGACTCATTAGCAAAGATCCTGGCAAGCACTTCCGGGAATGCCAAGCAGTCACTTGCTTCCATTTCTGAAGTTAACAAGTGGAGAAAGAGACAAGAGTCAGAAACAGAGTCCCAGAGGGGTAAGGGTAAAGAGGCTGGGGGAGACTCATCTGTAGGGGAGACCTCTGTCCACATAGCTGGGCCCATTTCCTCCTGTCCTAGACTTTGCCATGTCACCAGTGGGAGTGACTGAACTGAAGGTGAACCATTGCAAGGCAGAGCTGTTTACTTCAAAAGATCACGGGATACCTGGTGACTTCGGGCTTGTCTACATTTGTTTGTTTGTTTGTTTGTTTGTTTTTGTATTGGGGATCAAACTCACGACCTTGTGCTTGCAAGGCAGGCACTTAAGCCACTGAGCTAAATCCCCAGCCCGCTTGTCCACATTTGTAACCAGTGATTTCTTTCTTTCTTTTTTTTTTTTTTGTACCAAGGATCGAACTCATGACTTCACTCTTGCCAGGCAGTCGCTTATGCCACTGAGCTAAATCCCTGGCCCACTAATGCTTTCTGAAGCTGCTACCATTATATGACGGATTCCAAAGCTCAGGAGACTTCTAAACTCATCTCTTCTAAACTTATTCCCACTATCCCTATAAGCAAGAAATTTCCATCAGCTCTAAACAGTGGAGGTGTCAAGATGTGGTCAGGGATTGCAAGGAGAACAATTACGTACAGGACACAGAATTCATAATATCACTTTATGATGGTCGCCCAGAGTTAAATATAAGAAAGTGTAGGACATCTGTCTACAACACTAAAGACCTGGAAAATCTAGCTGAGGACCTACATCCCACAGCATTGTCCTTTATGTGTCCAGCTGAAGACCCAGAGCCCATGGCAGTGCCTCCCACGAGTCCAGCTGGAGGTCTACAGCCCACGAGAAGGACTCATGCCAGTCTGCTGCACAGATCTATGCTGGGAAGGCCCAAAGGTCAGTGGTGGCTGGAAAGTCTGTGCCATCAGGATGAAGGATCTGTGCCAGTAGGTTGAGGGTTCTACACTGAAGCCAAGAAGTGACGCTCAAAATAAGGATCAGTGCTCCCCACAAAGTGTACCACAGCCATCCTCAGGGACAACGAGGTCCTGAGTTCCTCTGACAGTGGGAACAGCTGAGTTCATACCAGGAAGCGAGTGTGACAGTCTCCTCCAGGAGAACCCACTGCTCCAAACGACAACAACACTTAGGAGAATCCACAACACCCACGCCAGTCCTCTGCACGTCTCCTTTTATGCTGGCCACTCTCCTCAGGTGGGCCCTCTCTACTCAGCACCATGCTGATTTGATTCAGCTGGTGTTAAGTTGACCACCAGTTTTTAATTCATAACACAAGAGAAGGGTCAAACAAGTGAGAGGTTTATTTCCTCCTTCTGAGCAAGAGGTCTAGAGTGAGCAGTCGTGGCATGGTTTGGTAGTTTCAGTACCCTTAGGGACCCAGACCTCCTCATCTCCTTCCCCACACACTTCCCACTGAACTTCATTCTCAGCGTGTTTCAAGGTCGGAGATGGCAGTGGAATGCCAGCCCTCATGTGAGCTTTCTAATAAGGAGGTAATGAAGGCAAAGAAGATACTTGTGTGGCTTTTAAGAAACCTTGCTGGAAACACTGAATATTTTTTAATTATATTTCTTGTATGGAATTTTTCACTTGGTTGCAGTTGGGTTGATGGTGGAGGTTGAGAGGGAAATAATCTTTCATTTCCATGCTTTGCCAGCTTAGAAGACACTTGGTACTGTTTTGAGAGAGGAGAAGTAGTTGCTTTCTGACCTGCAAATGGTATGTAGAAATCTTTGTTCGAGGACATAACGTGTCCTGATTTTCTGGAAATACGAAAGCATTGCCTTTTAAATATTTCAGAAATAAAACAAGAAGAGAATAAAGAAAAACACTAGCCATAGTTCACAACCAGGAGTAAATGCCATGGAAATTTGGCATTTTCTTGTTACTTTTAGTGTATTTAAAATTTCACAGTAGATGGTGTATGTTAAGTGCATATGATTATTTTAAAAGACATCATTTTTCAGAATACTCTTAATATTAGATGTGTTAGCTTTTTGTCATTGTGACAAAGAACCTGAGGTAAACAAATTAAGGGGAAACAGTTCATCTTGGTCCTTGTTTCAGATGATTCAGGCTGTGGCTGGTTGGTTCACCTGTTGTGGGCAAGAAATGAGGCTAATTCCTTGTGGTGGAAGAGAGCTGGGAAGGAAAGTCACTGAACTCATGATGACAAAGAGGAAGCAAAGAGAGCTCGGGACAAGACATGCTCCTTACAGCCACCCCCCTCATCTACTGCCTTCTACAAGGCCCCGACTCATGCCAACACCATCTGCCAGTCATGCCACACATTGGATTCATTCTCTGAGGGAGGTAGAGTGATTCCACGTCACCTTCAAGACCCCACCTTGGAACGCATGAGCTTCTGGGAAACATTTTAGATCTGTACCATAGCACATAGGTTATTAAAAAAAACCTATAGAAAAATATAATAAAGAAGCTAAAACTCCATTATTTAATTATAACACTCAGATACATTGATCATGGAGAATATCATAGAGTATTTTAATCCTGGCTTATCTTTCAATTTTTTACACTGTTCATGTCACATAGTATGTAAGATGTGTATAAATGATGATCAGTACAGGAAGATTTATAGGTCTTATCTGAAACATGATTGGATATGAAGAAATATAATAATAGATACCATATTTCATTGACTCTAAGACAGATTCTTCACATTGTAACATCTCTGAAAGTGGGATGCGTCTCATAATTAATGGCATATCATAGTTTAATTGGCATGCGTCTTTCTTAGTGGTACATAAAACAATGATACTTATGACTGATAATGAAGAAGCTTTGGTGAAAGAAGTAATATCTGTCACTGAATAGTTTATTAGTCCTTCAAATTAACTCAAGTCATTCGGTGTAAAATTTAAAGAAGTAGAAGGCGGAAAATACTGTGGCGATAAAATGTGACCATTATTTGACTTTATTTAACTTGGTTTTTGGAGAGAGAGAAAGAAAGAAAGTGAGTATAGGAACAATAGTGACTTCCTGAACCTGACCCACAGGGGTGGTTTGGGTCAGAATACAATGATTCTGAGGGTGTGGACAGGTCAGTCAGTTACTGATATATGGTTGTTCCTTTCATGATGACCTGAATGAATCATTGTTCCCAACTATCCAACCCCCTGTATCCCCACCTGTAAGACAGTAAACTTCTGGTGCTATGATTTGGGCGCCTTCCTCGAATCCATGACTTAGGAAACTAACTCTCAATGTCATATGTTAGCAGCATCTGGAGGTGGGGTCTCTGGCAGATAATTAGGATTAGGTGAGGTCACGAAGGAAGAGACCCCATGATGACATTGGTGGCTTAAAAAAAAGGAAAAGGGAGCCACCAGCTAGCAGGTGTCCTGCCAGGTGATGGCTGTGTCATGCTATGATGTAGCAAGAAGGCCCCCGGCAGATGCCAAACGGATGTTTCTTCCATGAGCTTGGACATCCTCTTTCCAGAACCGTAAGTCAGCTAAACCTTTATTCTATACGAATGTGCTGGCCTTAAGCATTTTGTTGTAGCAACAGAAAACAGACGAACACACCTGGCCATGGTTGTATAACTGGCAGAGTTTCTGCTCCTGCCTTGCTCCCAGAGTTTGGCTTTGTGACTCATGTGGCCCATGGCATAGGAGAAGACACACACCTCATCCTAGCAGAAGCAGGAATAATGGGTTCTCATCAACTCTCCCGCTTTTTCTCTGCTGTGAGAACAGCAAGTCCATCCCCCTAGGATGAGATTCTTCAGCCTAAACTTAGAACTAAGATATGCAAAGAAGGCCTGAGCCAGCCTACATCACCCTACAAGAAGAGACTCCTATGAGCCAAAATAAGCCTTTGGTGCTACCGTATGCCACTGGGGGGTGGAGAGCATTTGTTACCATGACAAAGCTGACTAATACAGAAGGTCATCAAAGTAGGGATAGAAAATGAGGATTGACGACAGAGCTGAAAAAACACAGTCTCTCAGTTAGGGCAAATTTTACCCTGAGGAACTGTGCCTATTTTCAACTCATTTCTAGGTAGCTGTGATGATTCCTGAGTGTTTCAAATTGGACTCATCACTCAGAAACCAGTGTTTTGCAAAGAGCCTGTCTAAGTGGCTCCTATTTGGAGTGTTCCCATGAGTGATAGCCTTTCTTTTGCCTTCCTGGGGGTGAGATGAGGTGGGAAATATCACCCTAGGCACAGTGGGGAGACCTCACTACATTCCCTGCAAAGCTTGGAAATAACAATCAAAGCACTTAGACTTGGAAAGCACCGGTTGGAGTTAGCCTGCTCTATATTTATTTGGAGGCAATCTATTTATAGATTCACACTGATTTTGTTCTATCTTTTTTATGATTTGGCTAAGATACCTTTAGGCTTAAATCTCTGCATATAGATATAAAGGCCATGGTCTCTGAATTTCAGAAAGGAGAGCATTTCTACTTTAATTAAGAATGAGGATGGGTAGATTAAAGGGAGGGGACATATGCCAGAATAGCGTGATGATCATGTTACCTTCTCTGAAGCTCTTCCAGGGCCACTTGCCAAGCGTGCTTTATTAGGTGTCGTTTTGGGCTGGGACCCAGAAACCTGCTGCCCTTCCTCTTCCCCAACCTAAACACTCATCAATTTCCTGGAAATTAACTATGCAAATCCATGAGCCACCATTCAGGGTTTGACCCTGTCCAGTCCAAGTAGCTAAAGAACAATTCAGCTCTGCAAATACATCAAGGTTTACTGCAAAGCCCAAGGGAAAGGTGTTCTTCACAGGGACTTCCAAAGCCCAGGGACAGGCCCGACTGTGTCAACTGACTTTGGTCCAAGTCTTACTGACATGTATGTATGAAGAATTGCGTTATTTGAGCATAAGAGCTACTTATTATTACCAGCCAGGGGCAAAAAATAAATAAATAAGGAAAACAACTGTAAACTAACGAGCTGAGATGCAGACAGCTGAAGTTTACATTCTCTGCAGCAAGCACAGAGTTTTATTATTAATTTTATGCATTATTTACAGTGATAGTTAAACATATTGATCTTAGCAAAGCAGGAAGTGTTGTTACACCAACAACTAGATTTGACTAAGAAAAAGGTAATAATTATCAATTAGCAGGAATTACTGCTAATAAGGTTGGGGGAAGTGCAGAAAATTTCTGATTAGGAAGAACTGACACTTTCATAGTGTTGTGTAAATTGCCAGGATTTTAAAAATACATCTGCCTGGTATGATATTTAAAAAGGAAAAAAAAAAGTGTCAGGCACATAATTACTAGATACATCCAAGATTCAAACCTTTTTGTTGTTCTTTTAATCATTCGGAAAAAGAGGAATCCTTGCTTAGAAGATTTTTGCCCTTTTCTGCAGATAACAAGTAAAATTAACTAACAGCTCAATTATTCTGTTAATGAGGCAGGTCCCTCCCCACCTGCATAAATTCAATTTATTTTTCTTGCTAGTGCCCTTTCAGCCACCATCAATCAAGTACCTTTCCAGCGGGGGGAAATTGTGCACTGAGAGGCAGGTGGCGGAGGGTATTGGCAGGACTGAGGCCGACCGCACATTGCAGGACGAACGTGGAAATGAAATAAACGTCCAAGACACTGTTTTCCTCAGGAGGAAACCAAGGCTGCTAAGGGATGCTTGGCCATTCTGAGACACAGCGATCTTGAGGTCCGCCTTGTCCCTCAGGAACCTTACGCTCTGGCCCAGCCTGGCAGACAGCAGGGAGATGTGTTCTCTGCACACTCTGCGTCTACAAATGCATGGCTGAAGCTTTTCACATTTTTTGACTCCATCAGAGTTTCCAAGCTGCACGAAGCAACTGAAACAGTGCAATGATTCCGGAAGACAGCAGCACAAATTACTCTTCACTGACAGGAGTCCCATCTGGAAAAGTGTCTGGGAAAGTATCTGGATTTTCTTCGGGTGTTTTATTTTTTATTTTTACTGTATGGGAGCTTGAATGTATGCTAGGCAAGTACTCAACCCCAACACTACCTTTCCTACCTGTTTTATATTTATTTTGAGACATGGTCTTGCTAAGTTGCCTTGGCTGGCCTCGAACTTGTGATCCTTCTACTCAGCCTCCCCCATTGCTGGGACTGACAGGCATGTACCACTGCACCTGAATGCTTTCCAGATTTTTGAAGCATCAGCAATCAGGCAAGAGTTATCCTTGGATCATTATGCAGCTGTAGATGACCAAGGTCTGAAGACAGAGAGCTAAGACCACTGACACCCAGTCCTGCTGTGAAGAGTGACATTTTACACCCATTGCTTACACTAAATCACAGCACAAATAAAATTAGTCTCCAGCTCACACATCTGTGGCCGTCTTGTCTTTATCTCAACTGTCCTTGTCTGTTTCCTAAGTGTAGGCACCACTGGAAGTGATGCTAAGCACAGGGTTTTGTTGAAATCAGTTGCTTGTCCTGTTCTCAGGCCTTTCCACCATTACCAGCCCCGCCCTTACTCAGCAACTTGCCAAAACACTCTTTGCATCCTTGGACCAGTCCTGCACTGTCGGGTAACCTGCCACCTCAATTCTGCCCCCTTCCTCTCCTTGGGAATTTGTCCCTGTTTCCCAAACCGAGCTGTCTCCTGTCACCATCTCCTCCACAGACTTGGGCTGCTGCCTGGATCTCTGCTTCATTCTCCTCGTGAGCTCCTTGCCCACCTCTTCTACCCCTCAGTGCACCCCAGCCACTCCCTCCAGTGAGATCCATCCCTTACTCCACGATCGGCCTCTTTGTTTTATTTCAAATCATGAATAAATGGATATGTTCACCTTGCATAGTGATAGCAGATAATACAGAGCCAACCCCAAACACAGCAACCTGAGATTCAACCTGTCCCTTTCTCAGGCCACCTAAGTCATTTTCTGTCCCTTGTACACCCATCATTGCCTGTGAGCATGTGGTCGTCCCCACACCTTGGTTCAAGGGGATTCTCAATGTTCTAAAGAAAAGCATCGGGATAATTAGGATGATTGAAGTGACACCAGCTCAGTGCTTAGAACATATTTATATGTATTCAAATACATATACATATAAAATAGATGAAATACATATGAAGGACAGATATGTAAAATTACTAGGGAGACAAGGCTTTATTTTTGTGATTAAAAATTTACAAATTCAAATTTAATAGTTTCTAGACTGGAAATGCATTCTTGTTGCGTTCTCCCTTCTTCTTCCTCTACAGGAAGTAGTTTGAACTTCACTGCCCTCTCAGGCCTTCATAGTCCTCTCTCAGCTCGTTCCCTCCCCTCCTCCACTGACCAGGCAAAGATCCTCAAAGGATCAGGTCGTCCTGTGCCTCTGGCCCTTTGCACAGGCTTCCTGTTCCTCCAGAAAGGCGATAGGGCTTTGGGGACCTCGGATCGGCCTCCTATAACACCACGAAGAGTGCTCAAGTCCTCCCTTGAAAGATAAGAGAGGAAGGAGAGAACCCAGGGAAGCAAATAGGAGCCACGTGTTTAGTGTCTGGTAGGAAATCTCGCTAAAAGCCTCTTCGCTGTGGTGGGCAGGACAGTGTGCAGGAGGTGAAGCAGGAGAAAGAGATGGAGATGGACATTTCTGAATTCATGGCCCACATCTTTAGAGTTCGTTATTGCCCAGGAAAGCAGCACGCAATGCTCCGATATTGTGTTGACAAATCTACCCAGAGGCAGTTTCTTACCCCAGGAAATGGAAAGAGCAACTTTCTCATGGCTGGAGGTATGTGCTTGGTGTTGCTTCTCACGGTTGCTAAATCTACCTGCATCTTCTAATCTGTTCCACTCATTCTCAGATCTGTTTTGTTTTAAACAACATTGAGATTCTGTCTCACTCCAGAAAGAAAGGGTATCATCAAGAAACCAACCAATAACAGATGCTGGTAGGGCTGTGGAGAAAAAGGGACCCTTCTCCACTGTTGGTGGGAGTGTAGACTGATGCAACCACTGTGGAAATCAGCATGCAGATTCCTCACAAAACTAGGACTAGCTCTTTCCCTTCTTCCTGAATGGATTATAAGCATCATACCATAGTGATATATGGACACCCATGTTTATAGCAGTACAGTTGGTAGTAACCAAATCTTAGAAATAGCCCAAATGTCCATCAACTGATGAATGGATAAAGATGCGATTTTTTGGTACACAGTGGAGTATTACTTAACCATAAAGTAGGATAAACTCGAGACCTTTCTGGGTAAATGGATGCACTTTGAGACTATACTTTTAAGTGAAGTATATTGGACACATGCACGTAAATATCATGTTGTTTCTCTGGTGTGTGAAAACAGAAGTGTACATAAGGGCCAAAATGTACAATCACTATTGCAAAACTGGAAGAAAATATGCAAATGGCAATTCAAATGGAATTAGGGAGAGGGAGTGGGGAAAGGAGAGACAAGAAAAGGAGGAAAAATGGAAAGAAAGCTTTTTTAAACAAGGAGGGAAAGGGGTGAAGAGAGGGGAGGGGATGAAGAAACAAGATATATCATGTGCAGGTACAAATTCCCTATGATGAAGGGATCATTGTGTATATCTAAAATGTACCAATAAAGTTAATTAATTAAAAAAACTCTCCTGAAATCTTCCTAAATATCTCTATTATAGATTGAACACGTCCCTTTTGGTCCTGGGACTTCATTCCTGGCTTTTAGCATCCTGGACTGCGCACCCCCAAACCCTGCCCTTTGCCTGGATGGGTCCCCTGGAAGTCCTCTGTCCGGATTGTTATTTCATGTCTGGACATGTCCTCTGCAGGAGCAAAGGCCACAGTCATGAATCCATTCTAGGTGACCACACTAGTGCTGCCCATTCCCACATCAGCCCACAGAGCAGTTCTTAACAAACTGTCCTTTCATCACCTCATCCCTACCCCTAAACCAGAACCCTCACTGCTCACCCCGACACTAACCCTAACCCTAGCTCCTAGGCTTGGTGACCTAATGCGAAACTTAGACTTAGCCAGTCCATTCGTAAACCCTGACTTAATCTGATTCTGTCTACTTCTGCCTACCTAATTTCATTTTTCCCATGATTAACCATAAATCATACCTAACCCTGCCTATTCCTAACCCCAAACCTGTCTCTCTACAGTGTAAGAGATAGATAATTTGATAAATGATAAATGGATGGATAGATTGTTGGAAGGCTGGATAGATGGAAGAATGGGTGGGTGGGTAAGCATGTAGATAGGTGGATGAGTGGATGAATGGATGGAGAGCAGGTGGATGAATGAATGGATCAGTGAATTAATGGATGCGCAGATTAATAGATGGGTGGGAAGACTCTTAGGTCAGTGGATGCATGAATGGATGAGTGGATGGGTGAGTATATGTACGGATGGATAGATTAGTGGATGTGTAGTTAATAGATAGGTGCATGGACTGGTGGATGGGTCAGTGGGTGGATGGTCAATGGACTGAATGTCAGTGAGTATATATGTGAGACCTGGAAATGTGTGGTTTCGATGCTAAAAATTAAATGAGTTACGAGATGCAGGAAGACCTATGAGAAAAATTCCACTGGAACAACCTGCACTAGGGCAGTAGCTGAAGAAAGAGGAAGCAAGGAATGATTTTCTTATGTGTCTATGATGTCATCACTAGGGGGAGGGAACTGTTGGGAAAAGCAAATGCTCTGGCTCAAGGGGTCTCAGAAGCCTGCATTTCACTGTGGCTCCTACAGGATAAACCTATGTCTTTAGCGCCCACTCCATGTTTTACAGAGTAGATTTGGGGTCGTTGAACACAGTGAGTGGCACACAGATGGCTTCAGGGTGACACCGTGGCTATCAGTTCATATAGTGCTGTGGCAAACAGGGACATGGAAACAGCACCTAGGACTTAGGGACAGATTTATTTACATTGATGGGCACTGATCAGGATCATCCCCAAAGCACCAGGCCCTGATCTCTGGTGGTTTGGGGCTTATATGGGATAAGCAAGCAGGAAGTACAGAAGCAGAATGGCTGTCAACTGGGGATTGGTTTATACAGCGTGCACCATAGTGACCAGCTCAGCACCACAGTGACCGACTGCTTCTGAGACAGGAGCAACAGGAACTGGGACGGGAACTGTGACCTGGGCTACTGAAAAACTGAAGAATATTGACTTGGGGGGGGCATTTTCTGTTACAACAGAATTGAGATGCATTACTCTGGAAAGATGCTGCTTTATTTTGTAGCTCATTCTGACAGTGATTTCCAGCCATCTTGGTTCATTACAATTAGCCGGGGGAAATAAGAAAACCCCATGGGACATTTCAAGGTCAAATTCAGCTGGTGTGAAGCAGGCCCAGTATGTCTGTATGAGTCCACTGGAAATCTGAGATTAAGAAGGATTCGTGAACATAATAATTCACAAAATTCATCTGCAAAAACTCCCCCTCATCTTTCCAAGTGAGCGTCTCTTATTCAGTGACACTTTCTTTGCTTCCAGGACCAGCTGGCTACCGTCTTTCCAAATCCCATAGCACACTCTCCCTACCTTTACTGAACCAGGGACTGAGCCCTGAGGTGTGGAGGCCCCAGGGATCTGTTTCCATCCCCTCACTGCTCCCGTAGCCAGTCAGCAATCAGCTGCAGAGGGCAGAACGCAGGGACATGGAGAAGCTCAGAAAAGCCCCTCAAGAAAAACACTGGCCCATCCTCAGCAGGGTGGAAACTGCCGTGGGTGGCTGCCCTGTGCTGCCTGCAGGTTTGTCTGCATTCTTCCTTTGCAAAAGAATGAACAGACAAATAATCGGTAACTTCATCTCCCAGGCCACTGTGGCTCCTTCTGTGCATCCCCCAAAGAGAGAAGCAGAGCAGTCAGTCTGGGTCTAGCTGTCCATCCTGATCCAAGCAGAGAAGAGCCAGATGAGATCTGATGCTGCTACTTCCACTTTTCCTTCGGAGATACCAAGGGACAGTTCTTCCACGGAGTGCTGGCCATCAGGGAGGGGCCAGTGGCACTTTCCATTCAGGCTACTGGCACAACCACCATCACCTACTGGTCAACACAGTGTCTAGGCCGGGACCAGGCACCTAACAAGTGCTCAGGAAAGATTCTGTGAGTGAAGAATTAGAGCAGGTGAGAGTGAGCACTTGGCTAAGGCTGGGGAATAATTTTCTCTCAAGTTTTGAGGGCCATAGAGCTCCCTCTGAGTCACTCAACTGGATATGTGGGGGACACTTCAAGGGACTTCTCCTCTGCAAATGTCATATGTGCTTCAGGATGAGCATACCCCACTGAAGAGGTCCAGCCATTTATGCAGCCTGACAAGTTCTAAACGAGCACTGCAGAGAGTGGAATAAAGGGCTCTCGCAGAAGTGTGTGCACCGGCAATCTGCAAAAATGACCTTATTTGGAAGTAACTGTCCTTGCAGATGTCATCAAGTTAAGAATCTTGAGATTGTCCTGAATTTAGGATGGGCTCTAAATCTAACTATCGGTGCCCTTCTCAGAGAAAAGCAGAGGGGGGGATGGAGGCAGCAACAAGGAGAAAGACATGTGAAGACAAAGACAGGGATTGGAGAGCTGCTTCCACAAGCCAAGGAATGTTGAGAGACACAAAAATCTGGACAGGATGAGAAAGGCTTCTCTGGAGCCTTTTGAGGAAGGATAACCTGACACTTTGATTTTGGATTTCAGGCTCCAAAACTGTGCGAGAATAAATTTCTGTCGTTTTCAAACAGCCACATCATGAAAATGTGTCACAACAGCCTTGAGGACTGATGCAGGAGACCAGAAGAGAGAGGCTCCATCCAACTAGGAAGGAACACAGAGGGAGCATTTTCCAGCTCATCTGAGTTTCAGTTCTTGGGTGTGAACTGGTCCTGGACAAAGTGGGACAGGGTTGGTTGAGTTTATCCTTAAATGTATGGTTCAGACCACGTCTCTTCAGGAGAACAAAGAAGAGAGAAACTCAGTGATGTGTTTTTGACCTTTGAAGAGCCCAAAGATGTGTGAAGTGTGTTTCACACACCTTAATGTTTCAAAACCACTGCATAAACATATGTGAAGGAAGGGGCCTTCGCGTGGGGTGGAGGCAATGTGGAACTGTCTTCTCGACACTGCAAGAGCTGGCAGTCTTGTTTTCAAGACTTAGTGGTCTGTGCCAGTTCCCCGAGGTAGGCAGCTTTTACCTGCAGCAGCTTTGCTTTGTGTCTTACTACGCGATCAAAATCCAGAGTTTTGTTTAAACAGAAAACAGAAAGCTAAGGAGGCTGTTTCTCGTCCATAGGCAGTTACCTCTCCGTCACTGAAATTCTCTGATTGTCACTGTGAGGGGCGTTCACACATTTCCATCCCCCCATCCCCACGTCTGGCCCCGGCTCGCCTTCCTTCCATCTGTGAGTCCTCTGTCCTTGAGTCTGTCTTCTCACGGCAGCCATCCGACCTGAACACCCTCCCCTGACCCCACCTCTACATTTTGGTCATGTGCAAAATTTTTTCCACCTACTCAGACACTTTCTTTAGGGAAAAACAAATAAAATAACTCTTCACATGTATCATCCTCATGCTTGCCCTGATGCTAGGCTGCTAATCACTCCATGCTTATCCTGTCTGGGGTTGGCCTTGCTGGACAAAGTCTGGCTCCCTCTCACTGCCATGAACACAGTGAGGGTTAGTGACCAGATGCTGCTCTGTGCGGTTCCCAGGCAGGAGTTCTCCTTTCCGTCCACAGGGACCCCCCACCATTGCTCTGCTGCCTGTTTCTATGAGGGCTAAGGAACCCCAGGCTGGCAGAGGAGTCTGCCTCAGCTCACCCTGATGACAGCCTCCCCGTGGAGGAGGTGTGGCTTTGATTACCCTGAGCACAGGAGTTTGCAGACATCAGACCTTTTCTTAAATGTCCCCAAGTGTCCATTCTGGACACATGGAATCCCAGAGATTCCCTTGGCCAGTGAGTTCAGACAGATGTTTCCAGCACCCACCCAGATTGACATGTGGAATCATCTGGTGAGAGGCTTCAGAGTTCTCTTTTCCCTCCAGGATGGTGTCAGGGAATCTCCAAATCATGACAACTCTGTCCAGCTGAATTGGGTAGGGAGACAGACCACTACAGGAAAGAGTGCCCCGCGAGCCAGGATGGACTTGTAGCAGAAACTTTACACACCTCTTTGCTGCTTTGATTATAGGTCCAGGGGCTGCTTATTACTGCAGCACAACTGAGGTTATCCAGAACGCTGGACAGAGCTCTGCTAAAAGTACAACCGTAGAAACTCCCGCCTTCCAGATTGGAGTCCAGATTCTCCTCTTTGGGACCAGGAGCCCACATGAGAGCTGAGTCCTGCAGCCCCAGCATCCTCCTGGCTATGCTGCAGATAACAAGCTCTGATCCCCTGAGAGCTTTAGCTAAAATAACAAAAGTCAAAGAACTTTAAACAATGGGTCAAGTTTAAGTAGTAGGATGGCCCCACTACTCCTCAGTATTAGTTGTATTTTTTAAAATATTCTTTTACCAATGACCATCTCTCTGCTATTCATTCCTCTTAATTACAAAATAGTTCTAATGAAATGAGAAAGCCAGATGAAAATCATGAAACATGGACCATACCAAAGCCTCAGTCAGACTGCTTTGCTTAACAAACAACACTTTAAAAAAGTCCTGACTTCCTCGCTGACTCCATAAAACAGAAAGAGTCAGAAAAGGTTATTTTCATTTTCATTTTCATTCTCCTCAAAGTCATCTAGGTGCCTCGCTGAATGGGTGCATAGCCTGTCCCACCCCACATCTGTCCTGCACGTTTCTAAATCCAGCGTCTCAGTCAGTCTGCCTCGTGCCTCTGTCACCTGTGTCTGTCTTCATGTGTTTAAAGGATGTGCTCAAGCTGCTATTTCTTGACCTGCCCTTTTTAAATATTAGTTATAGACTCTCGGCTACAGGAAAAAAAATACGCTCACAGGGTGGCGTCTGTCTGAGTGCCCGGGACCCCGAGGGAGCAGCTTGAATCATGAGTTCAATAAGGCACAGCATAGGCAGGGCCAGCACTGTGGCTGGATGGGGTGAGAGAGGGTCACATGGCTCCCTCTTCAACTGGGAGGCTCTGGCTCTCCTGGGGACAGTGCAAGAATCACCAAGAGGAGATGCGACATGTAACCGGCTCTGCTATCTGGTAACAGGCACAACCCTGGGTCTTAGGGACGGTGCGGGGGAACTGTCTTGGAGATCTGACCCTGCCGTGTGTTGTCTGGGCTGCTTCTCTGTCCACCTTCTTTATAAACCAGTAGAGCCTGGATTCAGAGTCCATGCAAGAGTGACCACTCTGTGCCTGAAACAGGCTGACCGGTTGCCTCTAAATGCTCAGCCTGCGTCCAATCTCGAAGGTCGTGCTAAAGTGGTCCCTTAGGGTTTCTGTCTCGATGTGCCCCAAGGGCCTTGTGTGCTTATAGATGGGGCTTTTGGAAGGTGAGTGGCTTATGGACACTTACAGTTGACTTTCCATCAGGAGGTGGGGTCTGTCATAAGAGGCAGTGTCAGGGGCCGTGGCATGGAAGGGTTTAACATCTCCCTTGGCTCCTGCCTTGATCTCTCGCACTCTGCTCCCCACCAAAATGTCATGAGCTACTTCCCCTGTGCCACACCCTTTGTGATGGTGCCCTTCATAGGAACCAGACCTGAAAACAGCAAACTGTGAGCCAAAATAAAGCCCTCTCCTCCTTTGAGCAGGGGGTGTTGGGTTTCAGTGATGAGGAAAGTGTTTGTGACAAGGCCTCTGTGTTATCACATGTTTCTGTCTCCTTGATTGGCTGCTCTGAGGTAGTGATGACGTGCAGGAGCTTCTCCCTGTGTTTGAAGACTTAAGGACCAGAGGATGCTGCTGGCAAGTGGAACCTGTTGCGCTGGAATCTGGCCTTGTGTTGTTCACAGCCTTCTCTGGTTCTTCTAAAGTAAGGCAGGAACATCCATGGACTGAGGAATCCTTTTTGGTCAATTGTGCCCTTGGACATGGGGACATGAGAAGGGGAAAGGAGGAGAAAGCATCTCCTATGATGCTTAGGTCCAGAGCGGACAAGCATTTTCCACAGAGTCCATGTCCTGACCGTCTGGTAAGGCAGATACAGCTCAGAGCCAACCTACCCTTTCTCTGAGGGGAGGCACTGGGAGGGCGTCTGCAGGAGCTGTCTCGCCAGGGTGGAGGTGCGAAGAACCAGAAGTCAGACTCAGCTCTGCCGGGTGCCAGGTGAGGTCTCGGTGGGAAGCAGCCTCGCCCACGACGGAGGCAGCAGCATCATGGGGCAGGGGTTGGGATCCTGGGTACATGACTCAGCTTCTCCAACTGGGAGGCCCTGGCTCTCCTGGGGACAGTGCAGTTCTCTCTCACACCCGTTTTCTCCTATCTTCACACAAGAAGTGAATGTTGCTGGAGGTCACCCAGCCAGGCAGAGAGTGCTGATACTTTCAGGCTCCAAGACAGGTCCTTCACGGTCAGGCAGCCCTCCTGGGTTTCCTCGGCAAGTTGAGGTCCCTTGTTCATAGTAGGCTCTTGGGACACTTACTGCCTCTCTCAACATTTTGTAACTACCTCCATGACACACAACAGACAGATCAAACCTCCTACTTATTAAAATTGAAACACCCCCCCCCACACACACACACACACACACACACAGGAGAGCTCATTTAAGTTCCCCTGGATCTCACAGCTAGAACTTGCCAAACCACCCTGTCTTCCAATCTCGGTAATTTTATGGCAGACTCTGCCTTTGACCTGAGGTCTCCTCTGTCCCCCATTCTAAGATGGACTTCTCTGTCCTCTCAGGGATCTTAAAATCTCAGTTATTCTTCATCTCTCCCCAGTATAGTTCGTTAGCCCCTCCACAGGGACACTCGAGCATTGATCATGCTCTCTCCATTTTTAGAGAAAGAAAAAAACCCTCCATTGGTTTCAGCCCTCTTCAGTGTGACACTTCAGTGCCCTCATGGGCAGCTGCTGCATAGACTCCCCAGCTCGCTCTTCCTCCCAGCATCTGCCTCCCTCACCGTCCTCCCTCCATCTGTCCTCTTTGGCCTCTTTACCATCTTCCCCAAGCTTGCAGGACTCAAGAATTTCCCCCTCATCTCGAGGTTCTGCTCCATCAGCCCCCGCCTAGCACCTTCAGTTGCTGGAGTTCCTGACCCCCGGCCCCCACTGTTTCTTCTGGATGCTTTCTCTGGGCCAACTCCTCCAGATCTGTGGCTTCAGTAGTCATTTCTGGGATGATGACTTCCAAGCTGGTGGATGGAGCTGAGCTTTTTCCTCCAAGTGGCAGACCCATCTGTCTGACCACCTACTCATTCCTTCTACTTTGAATGCTGAGCATTGCATTAAACTCCAAATGTCAGTGACCAGCTTCTTGGTCTTCACTCCTCGCTCATCTTAGTAAGTGATGTCACCCTTGATAAGCAAAGAAACTCTTCCACAAGGAACCCAAATCCCCCAAACTCATCTGAATACAGCTCCGGCCACCCTCAGGGAATGAAACCCTCAAGGAGCTCTCCATTCAGCCCATGTCTACCCATGTTGGGCGCCATGTTGGTTCAGGGTGCCATTGGGTTGTACCCAAACACTTTGCTGAACTCTGATGCTGGATTCCAAACCCAGCCTAGGCCCTCCCCAGTCTGGCATTGTCCCCATTCCTGCTCCTGTGATCTGTCTGATTGGAAGTCTGGTTTTATTTCTTCCAGGCTAAAACTTTTCAATAGTGTCCCATTGCTAGGTCAGTGTGTGGCCCCCATGTCCAGTGTCTCACTGCGAAGCAAGCCATCTCACATTTAGAAGAGCTTATTGGACAGAATATCAGTAAGAATTTCAGCAAAATCCCCAGGACACTGGATCTCCTCTGTTCCTCAACTCTGAAATCAGCTCCTGGGTGGCTGGGGACAGGCTGGGTGGGGACCTACTGTGGCTGCTCCATTCAGTGGGGGACTCAGTAAGAACCCACAGCTGTCTTCTAGAACCAGCAATCAGCTGGGAGTGGTGACACACCTACTATCCAGCACTTAGGGAAGCAGAAAGACTGCAAGTTTGTTCCTAGCATGGGCAATCTATTGACTTAGCAAGAAACTCTGTCTATAAAATAAAATCTGAACAAAAGCACCAGGATTGTAGCTCAGTTCAAAGGTCCTGGGTTCAATCTCCAGGACAGAAAATAAATAAATGAATAAAAATCAGGTTTCCAGGAAAACCAGCCAATGGGAACCATGTGAGTATTTCTGACACATCCCACCCATTCATCGAGGCAATTACAAAAGTCTCCTGCTTTTAGAGGATGGAGACTGCACATCTTGCTGGGAGGAGCAGAGTCAGATATTTCGAGGGCCACATTTCTAAATGGTCACTCTCCTCCTTGCGTTCCTGAAGCTCACAGTGGGCTCCCTCCACACCTGCCTTTCCCCTCCTGCAGCCCCACCAATCTGCTTGGCCCATGGACCACACCCATCGTGACATCCCTGCAAAACTCCAGCTCCAAACTCACCTGTCAGATACCTTCCTCTCCCGCCCCCTCCACCCAGTGCCACAGGTCTACACTCGAGCCACACGGTGCTGACTTTGTCTTGGATCAATGTCACTCTCTCTTGTTAAGTAAGGAGCTGCCCAAAGACAGACACCTTGAGAGTGGGTGAGGGGTGAAGGCAGTGAGTGGGTCACAGGCACACTCTTCCTTCTATGACTGTCCCCAAGCAGCTCTGCACGGTGCAGGCTGGTCACTCTCAGTCCAGAAGTAGAGCACGCTGGCGTGCTGGGCAACAAAGGCAGGACCTGCCTTCAGGAGCGGCTGCGAGTCCTCCAGGAGAGAGAAAGGAGAGCCGCTCTCCTGCCCTACTTTCCTGGTCACACTCTGTGAATGAACCAAACAGTTCAGGGCCTCCCTGGTGGGCCAGGGCCTTGGTGCCCAGCAGACAATGAGGCTGGCTCTGACCGTGCATGGCAGGCAGCAGGGCATAGGCTGGGGGCCTCAAGACACAGACGTGGCAGTTACTCCTGCACATTCTCCTCTTCTGAGCCACAGGGGTACCTGGATGCTGTCCAGAAGGGCAACACCTGGGTCCCCCATGACCTGGATGACTGCCACACACCTTTGCTTCCCACCGAATCCTGGGCACGACAGCCAGCGTGGTGAGAGGCAGGAGGGTCCCCACACTGCAGGTTGGGTGCAGCGAGGGGCAGGACCTCTTCACCAAGCACCTCCCCTCGGCTTCCAGAAGCCATGCGTTAAAACCCGTCCTATGTCTTAGTCTGTGATTTTCTTCTCCCAGGGCAGAGCTCACCCCAACACATACATACACTCAGGGGTGACGCGAACCTCTAGGTCTGGGGTTGGGTGATTTGCTTAGTGAAGTACTCGATGTGGAATCCTGCAAGGGACAAAAACGGGGAGATTTTCCTCCTCCAAGTACCCTCCAAGTCCAAAAGGACAAAACTGAAGAAGGTAGAAAACTGCTTGGCTTTCCTGAGGTACATGATTTTGTTGTTGTTATAAATATCCACTTCCTAGTGCTCCCGTCTCCTTTGGTATTCACTGCTCAAAATAATTTCCTTTTCTTGTGTTTTTGAGGTGAAGCTGCATTTGGACCCAGGGCCACTGAGTGACTTGGGAAACCTGGGTGTTACCAAATGCAGCATCTCCGTCATCAGTTAGACAGTTAGCACCCCAAGGAACCTTCCCATTTTAGGCTATTTTTCAAACCCCTCTCACACAGTGTGACCCCCGGTCTGGAATCAGATGTCACTGCCACTGTCTGCTAGACTTGGACAGCAGTGCCAGGGAGGACGAGCGGGCTGACCATGGTCACGCAGATGAGAGGTGACAGAACTAGGGCTCACGCTGTCTTCTCTTCCACCCGGACTCGGTGCGATCGCAGAACTCTACCTACGCAAAGCCTAAATGAGGTACGTGCTCGAAATTTGCTAGAGAGTAGCTTCAGATCGCCTGATTTAAAACTTACTATAAAATTATAAATCTAGTCTGCCTTTCCTGAGGGAAGAGGAAACCTGTTAATATTTTGAAATGAATTAGCTGTGTCTCTCTTTTCTGAAGTGTACTTGTGTGGTGGAGGAAAACAAACAAAAAACAAAACAAAATTTAAAAAAAAACAAGGGACTAATCATATCTTCTGCAGACTCACCCCCTCCCCAGGGATGGAGATGTATTAGCATTTTAGAAATATGATCATTATCCCTTTCACATCTTAGGAACTTTCCATTCTCTCAACTCCATCCCCAGCCTCTGGGAGGCCGGGAGGCTTTGCTTCCAATCAGTGCATATTCTGCTCTATGTAGGAGTCACAAATGTTGATAGAAATAGCCATGGGGTGTGCAGAGAACCCATTTCGTGTGTCACAAGGGTTAGGGCTCTGCTAGATGGGATGTCAGCGACAGGCAGACACCACAATGGGAAATAACCTTCAGAAAGCCCCGACCTTGCCAGGGTGACCTTTCTTTCCAGCAAGAAACATTAAAAGTACAACCATATTCACATTTCTGTTGCAAAAACAATATGCATTTTCCCTCCACAGTCCTCTGACTTGGCATCCTACAAATCTTAAATAAAGATATAGTGAGGTCCTGCGTTTTGCCGGCAGTGTGGAGCTGATTTATTCCTATCTGAACATACCCGCAGAATGAAGCTGCTCCTTCTGTGCCTCAGGAGGGCCATTGGAGGTCCGTTTTATTGCTATTTTAGCTGAATGTTTTACTACTATATCTGTATTTAATATTTCCAATGTGGCCTCATTTTTGGAATTCCTCCCGCCCTCCCCCAAATCCCACAGGCACCCTTGCATTAAATAAAATATACTTCTCATTGATGCACTAATCAAACTGAAAATTCTCAAGTGCTGAAAACCCAGCAGAGAAGCAATGACCACGTCTGATGGCACTTGTATCTCCCAAGAGCCAAAGTACAGAATGACCAAGGAAGAGGGCAAAGTTCTTTTGTAGTGGTGACGGGAGGAACGATTCTGGCTCACAAGCTACACAGAGACACAGCCTCTCCAAGGCACTTTCTTTATTCTGGTTTACTACTTAGTCATATGTTCAGTTATTTTTCATCTTTCTGCTTTTCAGTGCCTTATCTTGCGAATAAATCTCATTTTCCCCCCTTTGGAAGGATACAGATTCCATGGAACACTCAGTGCCTTCTCCCCCACACTTGATGCCAAAACAAAGATTCCAAGACACCTGTGCCTGTCAGGAAGAGAGACAGAGAGAGAGAGAGAGAGAGCACCATGCTGTTCCCCGGCTCACTCTGTGTTATCCCCTCCAATGGTATTGGAGGTAACATAATGCGAATGTTCCCAGTTGTCCATGTGAGTGGAAAATTGCTGAAATTAGAAACTTTCCAGAACTCACAGAGCCCCAGCCTGGTTCCTGGGGCTAAGATATGGCCAAACTCAGGTGCCAGTAGCACACAGTGACATGTGCTGGGAATGTGGGATTGTGCCTCTTAGCAGGGCATCCACGGCCAGTTCACCCCAGCTCCTCCCCACGAAGCGGGAACAGCAAGCAGCACCTGCCTTGGGCCTCTGATGGAGAGGAGAGAAGAGACGGGAAGGAGAGAGACAGACGGCAGGCTGTTGGGGTCTCTCTCTGCCTAGAGAGTACCTTTTAAGAAATCGTCCTCCAGTGCGCCGTGCTGGTCAGCCTTCTCCCGGCGTGGAGCCACTAGCACGGTCCGCACAGTCTCACTGTGGTGACGGCGCTTCCGCCCTGCGATTCCGCCCTGCGATTCCGCCATGGAGGGTAGAGAGGTCCCTGCCCTCTGTGGCCTGGCAGGTCCCATGGAGCCACCCGTGGTCATCTAGTCCATTTTTTCCCCAAGGTTGTCTTTAGATTCTCACCTGAAGTGTTTCAGTTTGGCCAAAATATATAAACTTTTTTGCTTCGTTATATTCACTATGGCTCCACTTCATATGTTGTGCTTTATTTACCAAATTATTTTTCTATATTTTACAACTTTTTACTTTCATGACTTTCATTTCTTTATGTCTCAAACATTCAGCTTCTTTCTTTTGCTTTTTCTTGAGGATCACCCATTTTCAGTTCATTTGTGTTTTATTTAATGCTTAGCCCATTCAATACTTTAATTTCGGCAAAGATTGTATGTTTCTTTTTTTTTTTTCAAGTTTCCTTGGCCATCTCTGATCAACTTTTTTTTTAATGTTTTTGATTCTGTCTTTTGTTTCTTTGAATATTTCAAGTGCATGTATGTTGTGTCCTGTCACTCATGCATGGATGTGTGCTTCTGTGTGCGTGTGTGCGTGTGTGTGTGTGTGTGCATGTGTGTGTGTGTGTGTGCATGTGTGTGTGCGTGTGTGTATGCATACGACCTACCTTTGGAGTGTGGTGTCCCAAGAGGATTTGCATTTGCTCTTGCTGTGGCCCAGAGGACCCTGCAGACTTGGCACCATTCAGGCTACTCGCATGGAACCTCACCTTCTGCGCCAGCCAGGGGCTGAGCTCCCAGCTGGCCTGGGTCCTGGTTCTGGTTCTTTAGCAGGACTTGCTCACTGCTCCAGTTGTGTTCTTGCTTCTGCCTTCTTGCTTGTCTGCTTGCCTGTTCATTTGTATGTCTCAGGGCTTTCCCCCAGTGGTCTATCAATCCCAGAAAAGCATTAAAATTATGTGTACTTATGTTTCTGTTGTCAATTCCTAATTAACTCCACATCTGGTTGTATTTCAGCCAAGACACTTTTCTGGTCACCTCGCCTGTCATCCTACCAGAAACCATTTGCTGAACTGTATTTCGGGCAGGTTGCTGGCTCCTTCCCCTGTGTCCCCTGCCTTCACACACAGCGATGACACAAGCAGTGATAATCACGACAACTCCACACCGAGACCTGACAAGGCTCCGGAGACCTCGCTCACCCTTAATGACTAATACCCCTTAGTCCACTCACCGTGGTGGAGAGCTGGCAGTTCTGAGGGCTAATGTGTATTTGTCATGGAACTAATTAATAATGGCCAAGTTAATAATGGGCTTGTCATAAAACTAGTTAATAATGGCTGGAGGAATATTCTGTACCTTTAATGCTTTGCCCTGATATAGCCCAGTTATACAAATGGAAACTTGGAAGAAACCCTTTTCTGAAAGATTATTTGAGAAATAAATCTAGAAATCATACTAACTTACCCTCACAAGACTGCCCTGCCTCTTCCTCTCCTGCAGTGGACATTTTAGGGTTCACTATGCTCCATTTTTCCTGAGATCCCAGAGAGTCCATCAAGAATCTGGAAGGTCAACAGTCCAGTGTGGTCCCCATTGATATTCGTAGCGGCCTATTTTTGTTTAGATTTTATTATATGTTCATTACATTATTTTGAAATGCAACCTTTTAAAAAAAGAATAAATAAGTAAAAAGGAGCATCACAGAAGGCCTTGTACACTTACTCAGACCCGATGTCAGAGCACACGTAAGGTTCTAACTGGTCACGCGTCTACATCGCATAGTACTTGGACTTTCTTTCGGTGGGAAGGGCATCCCTACCTAGTAGATCAGATGACCACAGCCACAGCACAGCAGCACCAAAAGCAATTCTGACAGCATCAGGAACCCATCACTCCCAGAAAGCCTTCCTGGTCACTGGGCCCTGCTGAGGGTAGAGCTGGGGAAGCAGGCAGGCTGGAGCTTGGGGCCTGCCAGTACCGTGGGATGAGAAGTCCCTTTGTGACGAGGCATTGGCTTGTGCAGTTTTGGAAGCTGCTTGCCCGTGATGCAGGCTGCAGGCTGGAGGTCCAGGGGAGCCAGGGCAGTGAGTGGCTGTGAGAACCTGGGAACTGGTGGTGTGAGGCCGCGGAGGGATGGTGCAGAAGCTGCACTCCCTTTTCCTGCCTCGGGGTTCCAGTCAGCCTTCCAACATTGAAAACATTCATCAACCTTGGAGAGCCCAATCTGCTCCCGAGTCTACCGATTCGGGGTTCACCCACCTGGAAACACCCTCCCAGACATGCCTGGAAATGGTCTTTCCTGGGGACATAGGGGACCCATCAAATTGACACGTACAGGTCTGACACAGTGCTGAGTACTCTCAATATTGGACAAGTTCTCCCTCATTTTCAAGGTCAGTGCTTATAGCCAGGGCTTCTTCGTGTACCTTCCCTTTCATCAGTGTACCCCACATTTCAACAGGCTGCTTGCCCCTCTGAAGAACCCTTTATTTCCCCACAAATTTTGTCCTGGCCAAAAATTAACATGCTCTTCCTGAAAACACTATACTGGCATAAGGTTTCTATCCCAAATGCAGCATGAAGCCTGCCTAAGCATGTTTTATTAAAATGCATTTTCTCTTTAGGATGTCTTGCCTCATTTGGATGTAAATGCCAACTCCAAATTTGGATGCCACTAGGATACTTTAGGATAAGAGGTCCGATGTTCCCCAGGAGCCCGGAACTTTGAGCTGGAGATTACCCACCAGGTGAGGCTGGGCGATGCTTCTTTTTCCTTATGAGGAAAACGAGTGCCAGCAATAGCGAGTCACCTGCACAATAAAACACAGGGAACGGTGACAGCGCCATCCCAGTGCTACCCATTTCACACTGAAGTTTTCTCCTAATTAGCAAGTTGACACAGTCAAAGTAGTTTGCAAACCCTAGAAATGCGCTTATGATGTTTTTATAATTCTTGCTCTCTATTGACTCTTTCAAAGACAAACAGACCCTGAAACCACAACTTTCATATATCCAAGGATCATAGTGTTCCAGAACTTGCAGGAACCTTCCAGCAGAAGGGAGAGTTGTATTTCAAAAATAATGAAAGCTGCTACAGTCAGACCCCTTGATCCACAGGGGACCCAAGACTGCAGTGGATGCTGGAAACCACAGTTAGCACCAAATCTGTATATTCTAAGGTTTTTTAATTCCTTATACATACAATGCCTGGGGTAAAGTCTAATTTATACATTTGGCACAGGAAGCAATTAGTAATAACTAATAAAAAGACAGATTATGAATAAAAGGTACATGGATGTAATAAAAGATGTGAATGGGGCCTCTCTCTCTTTCTTACTTTTTCTCAAAATACTTTTTTTTTTTTTTTTTTTTGCTGTAACGCTGGGCAAGGGAGATCTATCCCAAGGGGACAGAACAAGATGGTGCAATTTTATCACACAACTGGGAATGCACGGTTTTAAAGTTATAAATTACTTTTGTCTGAAATTTTCCACTGGAAGTTTTTAGGGTGTGGTGAACTGTAGGTCACTGGATGGAGGGAAAGTGAACTTTCAGACGTGGGGAAACCACTCCATTCTCTTGGGAACTGTGCTTTGCAGAGTTATCTCTGTTCACCCCCACAAGAGCTTGGCGGGGTGGGCACAGCTGTTATTGTACCAGTGAGGAAACTGAGGCCTAGGCGTACTCTGTAAACTTTTCAGTTACCCAGACTGTTGGGGCAGGGCAGTGTCAGACTGGTTTCTGCGTGTGTGAAGTCTTGGTTCTCACCACACACAGTTGGTTTGCACCTCGGGAGGTATGGATGAGGTCACCCTGGAACCTCAGGTCCTGCCTCCTGCTCTCAGCAGGCATCTGGGTGAGGGAGGTCAGGAGAGCCTGTGCAGACTGAGAGGAGCGCCGTGGGCAGCCAGCGGGAGGCACCGACCGAGACTCTGCAATGGGAAGTTTGGGGTCCGGGAATCCGAGGTGGTGAGAGGGATTGGAAGCCAGGCCTCGTGGCCGCTGGAAGCAGCCTCAGCGTCCCAATCCTGGAGCTGTAGTTTGAGGACAGAGACCACTGCATGACAGCAGAGGGGACCTGGGCACTGGGAAGGGGCTGGGGTGGCAACAAAGG
Source organism: Hydrochoerus hydrochaeris (assembly GCA_004027455.1). Classification (NCBI taxonomy): domain Eukaryota; kingdom Metazoa; phylum Chordata; class Mammalia; order Rodentia; family Hydrochaeridae; genus Hydrochoerus; species Hydrochoerus hydrochaeris. The sequence goes on from PVLA01009928.1 coordinate 34,990, forward strand.
AGAGGGACCTGCCCATGAGCTGTCCTGTCACTGAATGCCCAGCGGGCGAGGAGGTGGATGGGTGAGGTCTGCAGTACCCTGGAACTCCAAACCGTGTCTTCCACTCTGTGGCTCTGTGACCTTCTCCAAAGACTTAACCTCTCTGAGTATCAAGTTTCTGGTTTCTAAGATGAGGAGGACGGTAGTCACTGCACGGAGGTGAGAGGAGTAAGCATGATATCTGGCAGCGCCCCGTCTGTGTTTGTCAATTAGTCTGCATATCTCCTTCTGAAACTTCCTCTGCATTCACTTCCTGGGGCCGCTGTAACAAAATTACCACAGACCTTGTGGTTTAAAATAACAAAAATTCATTAACTGAAATTGTTCTTACTGCACAATATCCAAGCACTGGAAGTTGTATGGGAGGCTCTGTCCTGGCTCGTGCGCTTTCCAGTTTTGGGGTTTGGGCATCCCTGGCTGGTGGCCTCCCTGTCCTTCTTTAAAGACCAGCAGAGGAGTATCTTTCAGTCTCACTGCTCCTGTGTCCATCTTCCTCCTTGACCTTGATCTACTGTCTTCTACTCATAAGAGCCCTAGTGCTGACACAGACCCCACCCAGATAACGTAGATGGCCCCCCACCCAGATATTTAACCACATCTGCAGATTCTCTGTCTCCCTGTAAGGTGCTGTAGCCTCAGGTTCCAGGCATAGGGGTGTGGACCCTTTGGAGGTCATTGTTCTCCTGACCACACACTACAAAGGCCCAGTGACCCCAGTGACCCATGAGAAGTCAACCTACGGTAGAGGTTCCACTGGAAATCACCCTAGGAAGCAGGGATAGGCATGGAGTGATTCTACTGTCTTATCATAGACAGCCCAGGGCAGCTCTGCCGTGCCGTGACTGAGGAAACCAAGACCACTGAGGCATGGTGTTTCTGCCCAAGAATATGGGAGATGAGAGTGACCTTCTTCATATTTTACACAGACATATGGAAGCAAAGGTTTTCACTCTTTATTCCTAAGTAAAGGTCACCTGTGGCTTTTGCATTAAATTCTCCCTGTTTCCCTTTTCCAGGGCCTCAAGTCTCAACTACTCAAAATCCTGTGTCTGGTTTTTTTTTTTGTTTGTTTGTTTGTTTTGCATTTAACCTTAGCACTTATCACTCCCTGGAACTACCTGGTTTTCATTTGTTTGTTCTTTAAATTGCCTGCATCCTATCAGACAAATCCCAATTCAACAAATAAGTGTTGGGTAGAAGGATGAATAGATAGATGGATTATGGATGAATGGATGGATGGATATATGAATGCATGAATGACTGGATAGATAAATGGACAAATAGATGGATGGTTGGATGGATGGGTGTATTTTGGATAGATGGGTAGGTAGATACTATATTTATCTTATTCCATGTAATTTTGTCCCCACAAGGAAAATATTATTGTTATTCCAGTATGACAGATCAGAAGCAGGCTTGAAGAGATTTCATAGTGTGACTGTATTCCTAAGCAGGTGGCAGGGCTGGGACAGTCTATCCCTGAGCTAAGAAGAACCTCCCCCTTCGCGGTGCTGGGCAACTTACAACAGGCACTGGCGTTTCACAGGCTGCACTCTCTGTGGTGACTTTCTGGGAGCAGCAGCCTCAAAGCTCCCACCCTCACTCCTGTTCTGCTTTGTTCACAAGATTTTCATCCCAGTCTGATCCAAGGCAGAGCCCAAAACAGCTCCTGGGAAGTCAAACATACCAATGGGCCCGGTGGCCTGCAGCAAACCCACTCTCTGTCCCTGACCCTAGGGGGTGTGTACAGTAGAAAACAGCTTGTGCTGATGAGTTTTTTGGGGAAAAGTCCTAGTGCTGGAACCATGTGCAGGTAGAAGTGAGCTGAAATGAGGACAATGGACCATTAATTCTAACACAGTTTAGGAAGATCCCTTGACTTAAACAGAGGTCTGTATTTACACTTAAAATCTTGTGCTCCTTGTCCCACTGCTTCATCTTGTAGAGTAGAATTTATGTAATGGTAGCACCCAATCTCCTTCTACAGAAAAGAAAATCAGCCCTCAGGAGTCATATGCCAGGATGGGTACTGTTCTAATTTGAGTCTTACTTTATGGATTAGACAGTGCTTACAAGAACTTGCAGGATTGAGGCAAGATGGCTCCAAAGACTGCACATGCTCTGAGTTCATTTTAATACAAGATACAGAAATTTACAAGATTGGTCTACAATGGCCACCCAGAGTCACATGGAGAAGAACACAGAAGACCTGTCCCTGCCCTGGGGAGCTAAAGGATCCTGCCAAAGGCCTGGAGTCCGAAGTGGGCCCAGATGAGCCATATCAGGAAGCCAAAGGAAGTGCAAAAGAAGACAGAGGGATCTGTTCTGGGTCGTTCCACCTGTGTGGAAAGCCAGGAGACATCGCCCAAGGTGAAGGCAAAGACCGGAGCTCCTCCAAAGAGAACCTCAGCCATCTTTGGCCATGGTGAGGACCAGAGTGCCTCTGAAAAGAACTGCCGAAGCTCCTTTCAGGAAAATCACTGAAATCTTTCCCTTTTACACCATTCTGACAAACATTCCTCCTTCAAGTGGGTTTGCTACACCCAGAACTGTCCTGGCTCAATTCAGCTGGGTCTTCCCCACAACTAATCAATTAATCACCACACCGAATCCTGGCACTAAATGCTTAATCTCCTTCTGCTGTGGGTTTAACCACCCCCATAGATGAATGTCCATGCTCTGATTCCCAGAACCTGTAATTATTACATCATATTGTAAGAGATTGATGAGTTGAGAGTTTTGAGAGCAAGTGTTTGTCCTGGGTTATCCAGCAGGGGCTGAATGGCATCACATGTGTCCTTATGACCAAGAGAAGGAGGGAGTCTAAGACAGAAAGGGTGGGACAGAGAGGGGAGTGATGGGGCCACAAGCCAAAGCACAGATGGATGCTCCCCTCAGGCCTTGGCGTTAAACTGTCAGCCTCTACAACTAGAATGCACCTCTGCTGCTTTTAGCTGTTTGTGGCAGCCTCTTAAGGCAGCCTGAGGAAACTAACACAGCTTTCTACATCAAAATGCTCTGGCTTTTGCTAATATGAAGAATTTAGAGACAATTGGGGCTTTTACAGTAAAAAAAATGGTGTTCAACACTGAGCTCTCCATGAAGCAAGCTTCTTCGGCATTCAAAACACACTTCCATCCTTGTGCTCAGAGAAGTACATATTTACAGGGAATGTGTTTCCATTAAAGTGAACTGCAAGAACCAGATCTTTTGGAAGGTAGGTTAGAAGGATGTGTTCTCCAAGACAAGATAATTTCTTAAAAAGTACATTTAAGGTTGACTTTCTCCTTCAAGAGGGATGCATGGATACATGCATGAGTAGATCTCGGTAGATGGGTGGACAGATAGATGGACGGATGGCTAGAGAAATGGATGGGGGATAGGTACAGGAGTAGACAGATGGATGAGCAGGGGGAGAATGGATGGAGGAGTGGGCAGGTGAGTGACTAGATGGGGCTGGGTGGACCCCCATACCCTCCTTTATCTCAGTGTCTCCTGGGTGCTTCAGGATAAGCATTATTCTTCAATAGCAGGATTTTACTATTTATTGTGTGTAGACACGCATGCTGCTTTATGGAGTGTGTGGGGTGTGTGGGGTGTGTGGGGTGTGTGGGGTGTGTGTTGGGGATAGAGAAGTGAGTGCTGGAAAGCTTCAAAACGTTAACGATCCCCAGTGTACCGCGAAACATCAACAAGTCTAAGTGCTTTCGTATTCGATCACAAGGCTGGCTGGGGTATTTGGTGACATGAGTGATGCGTGGAGTGACATGTGAATTAGGGAGGAGTCAAGAGCCTGTGCAGTTTAGAACATGTCAGGCAACCAGGGGCTGGGGGTGACCTTCAGACGACCCCACTCATCCCTGGCACAGCCTGGTGAAGCAGACACCTCGCGATCCCCTGTCTGACAGAGGAGGGGGATCTTGCTCAGACTCCCACATACGGGCATTCAGCTGGAGCCTCTGGTGCCTTCACCCACACGCCCTGCTGCACACCGTCGCGGGACGTGAGTTGAGGAGTCGGGGCTGCGTGAGGACGCCGGTTTGAATGAGGGCAGCACTGATGCAGGATGCACGAAGGCCTCTGACTCCCGAGGAAAATCCGCGCCTGCCAGCTGGCAGTGCTGCCTCAGCCATTGCGCAACTATATGGCATCACCTGGGGTTAGGGAATCTCACTGTGTCGGTCCTGTGTGGCGCTCGGTGGATGCTGGGGCACGTACTGGTGCACCTCGGGAGGGACAGATCGGGGAGAGAAGGGGATGTCTGCCTTCCCAGCTGCTCAGCCCCCTCTGTACAGTCCACAGCTCACATGGGACTGGGCTGCCAGGGCCCAGGCCTGGGTGAGCCCACACAGCAGAACCAGCACTGAGTAAAGAACGGTTGTTATTAGGACTGAAAAGCAGTTGTCCAATGGCTGTCCAATGACCACCACGTCTCCCAAGAGCGCTTGCTGTCTTCTGGAGACATGGAGCATTCTTAGGGCTCCCCAGCCTCAGACCCTCCTCACCTGTCCCCATAAAGGGTACTTTGGGAAGCAGGGCTGTGGTTCTAGGAAGTGAGCCCTTGCTCTGCTCACAGAGAGGGATCCGGTCTTGGGCCACTTTCCTGGTACCCTGGTCTCTCAAAGGTGGTACCCAGCTTTGATTTGAGCCTGCAGTTAGGGAGCCCCCTGACACCTCATTCATTGAGCACCTACCAGAAGGCACATCTCAAGCCAGGAAGGTGTCATGTACCTGTAAGAATAATGAGGACACTGAGGCACAAGGATAACACACATGGCTCGGGCGTGTCTGTCCCCAAAGCCGACGTTCCTGTTCCCATGCACATGCTTGTGGTCATGATTGGAAATTATAAAAGTCCTAACAATTTCCAAGACTCCTCTACATCAGGAGAAAAGAGTTAAATCCCAGGCACCTCTGTCCCGTAGCTCATTCAAGGTCATCAGGGGCACACGCAGAGGGGTCCACAGCATGCACACAAGCCGGGGACTCGGGGTCGCTGGATCCTGCATGCAGATGTCCCTTCAGAAGCAGCAGCTGATGACTTCCCTGACTACTGGGGGGGGGGTCATGTAGTTTCCCAGACACACTTGTTCCTCCTTCTTCAAATGTCACCTTAGTGAAGCCTCCCTGACCATGCTAAGAGGCCCCACTGGTGCCTTCCCTGGCCCCTAACCAGTTCTGTATTTCTCTTTTCATGCTATCCCCAGCGAAGATGCTATGTGTGCATTCTACTGCATTTTATTGACCTTAACTTAACTGGTCTCTTCTGCATATAAAAAGACATTGGCTGCTGGACCTCCAGCACCTGTAAGTGTGGTTCTTCTTTGGCAGGTGACTTTAAAGTAGTGTCTTCCAATGAGCACTCTGGCTGCCTCTGTTCCTGTCCAAGGGACCTGCTATTGAGATGGTTTCAGGAACTAGCAACCTGATTTACCTTGATCAACAGCATATTGAACCACTGAGTTATGGTGGCAGTTGCTCTTGACCAGATGTCACTTATCTACAGTGACTTATGCTTAATATGTTTTTTGGCTGCATTGGAAACTGTATGAGATGAGTATTGTCAGAGGGGTAGAACAACTTGCTCAGCACCATCCTATGGGAAAACAGTGGAATTTGGGTTATTTTCTGAATCAAAATGGTACCAAAGTCTGGGTCTGACCCACTGAAAAAGGGAATTTGCACAGCACTGATCTTCTGAGTGTGAGTCTGGGAAGAGAAGCTTCTGAAACCCAGATGCGGGCTTTCTGGATGCAGAGGTCCAAGGAGATGTGCAGAGAAGCACATAATGCACAGGAGCTCCCGGTGGTTCTGATGTGTTTGGCCCATGGACCTGGTTCCAGGGAACCCCGTGCTCTGCTCACTCTGTTTCTTGGCTTAAGTGAGTTCAATCAGTGTCTCCACTACACCCAGGTAGTAGCCATTTCTGATATTCTGCTTGAGAGAGAGAGAGAGAAAGAGAGAGAGAGAGAGAGAGAAGGGTGTGGGACAAAGTAAACAGGGAAGGAATAATTGATTGGGGGGTTTCATTATTTGATTTCCTCTACCCTAGATATTTACAGCTTGCGTGATACCACAAAGAAACCCCTCGCTTTCAACTCATGAAATGTCTACTTGGGAGTCAGACTGTAATTGACTTTTCTAAGATGCCTCAATTATACCCAAGGAAAAGCCTGGTTACATTTTTAAAACTCGGGAGCAGCAGCTTTTAAATTTATTCAGACTAATGAGCACGTATAAATTTGGCGAATGCTAATTCACAAGAGTTGGTGGCGGCAGTGGGAGAAACACAACAAGAGTGTCACAGCCAGGGAACAAAGTGAATGGGTGATGTGAATGACAGTCGAGATTTCTTTTAACATCACTAAAAGGTGGCTAAATCGACAGCCGAGAGTAGAGAGGCAGGTTCTGCGGCGCTCGGCGGGTGTGTGTACTGCGGAGAAGGACACTTTCACTTGATAGCAACTTAATAAGTTCCGTGGAGGCAGGGGCAGGGGCAGGGGCAGGGGCGGGGGGCGGGCTGGGGCAGGGAGCACCTTCCCCCCACTTCTTCTCGGGGAGGGGGACCCCGAACGGGCTCCTGAAGACGGCAGCTGCCCATGGAGCTGGAGGCCCCTCCCTCTTGCAGATTTCACAGCAGCCCGGCACATGGTTTTAATCCATCACCACAGACCTCAAAAATAAATTCAGCCTCCTCTAGAAACAGCTTCCACTGAGGATCGTCTCGGAGGGAATGAAATCCCAAATCAAAACACATCCATGTACACTTGGCTGTGGGGAGAACCGCTCCCCGAGCGAGTCAGCAGTCTTCTGAAGTCGGAAGCCTCCAGCCTGGAGAGAAAGCAGTGAGGACAAAACTTTGGAAGCTTAGTAAGTGTGGCTTCTTGACTTGCAAAGGTGCTTGAAGCAGAAGGGGCTAGGACTCAAACATCAACTCCAGGGTCAGTGGAGTCCACTGCCTCTGAGGCTTGTAGGTCCTAGCAAGCAGGTTCTCACACTCAGCATGCCGGGTTTGTGTCTATTCATGTCCCAGGGTGACCCAGGGTCTGAGCAAAGGGTAGCGTGCTTGACTCTGCTGCCTTCTCTCTCCGCTCTCTGCCAGCACTCCTCCCGTCCTAGGTCTGTGTGTTAGAGACCGAATGGTGCCCTGTCCCAAACTCATATACTGGAGATAAAACCCCCAGTGTGGCCAGAGTAAGAGGCTGGGCTTTTAAGGAAGTAATTAAGGTGAAATGAGATCATAAGCCCTGAGCCAACAGGACTGAGGTTCCTCTAGGAAGAGAAAGAGACCTGGGAGCCCTCTCCTTCCTTGCACAGAGAGAAAAGGAAGACACAGAGGGAAGGCAGTGCTCTGACAGCCAGAGAAAAAGCCATACTGGATCCAGCTTGGGGTGGGAGGCACCTTGGTCTTGGACTCCCAGTGTCCAGAACCGTGGAATGATGGATGTGTCTCTCATTAGAGCTGGTGACATTTTGCTTTGGTGGCCTGCATGGACAGAGGCAGTGTTGTCATCAGGGTTTACAAGGGAATAGATTTAATACAGGACACATAATTTATAAAATTGTTTTATAATATTTACCGAAAGAGTCAAATGCAGAAGAATGAGGAAGATCTGTCCACACACTAGAGACCCAAACAAACCAGCCGAGGGCCTGGATCCCACTGCAATGTCCGCACGAGGCCAGGCGGAGGTCTGGAGCCCACAGCAATATCTCATGCAAGTTTCTTTCAAGGACCTGCCCTGAGAAGGCCCAAAGGCCAGTGGAGGAAGCTAGAACTTTGCACCAGCAGGATGAAGGATCTGTGCCAGCAGGCTGAGGGATTTGCCCTGGAGCCAGGAAGCGATGCTCAAGGTAAGGGCCAGCGCTTTCCTGAAAAGAACTGCAGCCATCCTCAGCGATAGCAAGGACTCTTCCTCCAACGATGAGTCCGTATCAGGAAAACCAGCATAATACACTTCTCCAGGAGAACCAGCAGCGCTCCATCTTCCCCTCCGGTTCCCGTCTATGCTGTTGGCAACACTCTTCAGGCGGGACTTCCGCACCCAGCACTGCACTGACTCAGCTCCCCTGGGCGTTCCACATGGACTCGTGCAGTAGTCACAGCACAAGCACAAGGCTCCAGACCTTGGGCAACTGCTGACTCTGTTCAGGATGTCTTTCTCCAGGCCACCCATTTGGTGGGCAAATAACTCTAAACTTGGCCACCTGGAAGCACCTTCTGGATTCCTCTAGATTGAAAAGAGCATTACTGCTTCACGCTTGGTGGTACCCACGTCGCTTCTCATGTAGCTCTGAACACACTGCTTGAATATACGGCTTTACAAAGATTGTCCCTCAACAAATCCCTAAGCCTTTTTCATACCAATCCTTCCTGCACATAAGAAGGAAAAGGGAAGCGCAAAGCAATAAAATAAGTCACCTTGCCGTCCTAGCCTAAAGTTCAGATTGTGTGTTTTGCTTTTCTGTCTGATTTTAGAGGCATGTGTGGGATAGACTGAGGAGGGGTGAGGAGTGAAATGGAGAGTAAACTGAACACTGGACGGATGGTGGGAGGGACGGTTGGTTGGATGGGTGATGGGATGGACATGTGGATGGACAGATGAAAATTTACTTTCCCTAGTGTAGGGCTCCAAGAAATACAAAGAAGGGGGCTGAGATCAAGGTGTGACTATTTTCCCTGTGCACACTATTTTCTTCAGCAAATCTTGGTCACCAGCATGTTCACGCCGTACCTGTTCCCTTTGGTGCCCATGCCGTTAGCTGCTCAGTCACAGCAGCACCGGTTGGATTTTCCTACATCTCTGTCCAGGAACTCACTGGACCTCTTCTTCATACTGGATTTGGTCATATCCCATCACTGGCCTGGTTTCCACTCCAAGTCCAGTCTTTAACATAATGTGAAATAGCAAAAACCAAGGATGAGCCACTTTGATGCATAGTCGTCTGATTTAATCCTCAGGAATAAACAGCTGGATGCCGTCATTGTTAACCTTCCCTCGCTGTGGCAAACCAGGAGGCACAGAGCAATGAGGGCGAAGACAGGATGCTACCTGCATTGGCTGCAGACCCTGTCCAGAGCCCGAGATAAACGAGTGACCCCGCCACCATGTGCCTTCTTGAAAGATGGACACCAGTGCTATCTCGGATTGCACCTGCCTTTGCTGCAGGGAGAATTAGTCTGGGAGACATATTTCTCTTTGAAATAGTTTTACTGGGGACATTTCCTACCAAGCTGAAAACTGACCCCTTGGACAAACACAGTGTCATAAAAATGTGCTATTTGCTTCCAGTGCTTTGGGAATTTTAAATCATCAAACCAAAGTACCCCGGGCTCTGACAGTAAAATTTTCATTCAAAGAAGGACTCAGCTTCACAACATAATAAATTATATATGACTGGGACATATAAAACATTTAAAGTTATACAGAATTTCTCTACATTTGTGGTCGGTAGGAGAGTTCAGCTCTTGAAGTACTTTTTTATGTCAATCCTTCCTGTTCATAGGGAGAAAAGAGAAATGAAAAACACCAAAATAAGTCACCTCTCTCCCATATCCTTCACGTTCCAATTCTAGGCTTTATTTTTCTCTCTGGTTTTGCAGGTTGTTAGGATGAAGCGAAGGCACAGAGGTACTTAGGAGACCGTAAGCAGAGACTTTGGTGACCTGTAAGGCCGGGGTAATTAAACATAAATAGCAGAGTCTCACCCCAGAGAGATTTGATGGGGCTCAGGCATGCTAGAGTCAGGATTAGTGGCTATTGCTAAGGACTTAGGGTTCTATAAATGAAAGTTGTAATTACCAGGGAGCATTTTTGAAGGGTGTTGAGTTCAGGCAGATATACATTAAAATGATGGAAACATGGCATTGCTGGATACAAGGTGACGAGCACACGAGAAGCTGCAAATAAAACTTTTCTCCCCCCTTTCTGGACAGAAAGAAGATCCCAACAGAACACAGACACACTGCTGTGTATTATTCAGCAATCACTGAATTAATGCTGTGGACAAAGTCTCCCAAAGTCAATGAATATAAGGAACAACTTTCTCACACTGAAGAGGGTCCAGGGCACCTGCATTTGGCTGATTCAGGGTGAGGTTCAGCGGGGCTGGCACATAGGCAGAGGTCAGGGTCAAGTGTGTGTGATGGGTTTTCTCCCTTGCCTCAGAGGCAGTCGGTTTGCAATAAACGGGAGGAATCCAAGAATATCAGCCTAAACTGGCGACATGTTTGACAGCTTTGGGCTCCAAAGCCGTCTACTTGTCAGCCTCTTCCACTGGCGGAAGAAAGTCAGGTGGTCTCCTCTTGCATTGGTGAGAAGCAAAACACCCTCTTAATAGAGGGTCTTGAAAAGGCACACGGCCACAGGCTAGCAGGTACAAAACCCCGGGAGGGAGTGAACTCTGGGGAAAACCATAGCTTTCTTGGGCTTTTACTTTGCACTGATCTAATCTGCTGAGAAACTCTGAGGGAGCCCTTTCTCTGCCCAGCTCCAGTGCAGGCCCCACGCCAACCCCGCCGCCTCTGCAGCGAGATCTTTCTTCACACGAAGCCTCTGTCCCATCCTGAGCTGCCCGAGGCTCTGGGCAGCAAGCGTGACTGAGTGAGAGCCACCTGCATGTGCTCACAGCACCGGGTGCAGCTCTGTCCCTGCAGGCCTTGTCCTTGTCACCTTGACTCGCCGTCAACCAGGAAGACTAGAGAGAGGGCAGGCAGAGTAGGCAGAGTTGGTGGTGATTTTTCCTGAAAAGGCAGGAGCTCAGGGAGAGCCTCCCTGTGTGCTCCCCCGCTGGCCCGCCCACATTCCAGCAGAGGTATTGGGTTAATCACCCTCTGTGCAGAAACCTGATCCACCCCTCAGGCCTCTTCATGGGGACTCAGCCCACTTTGGCTTTCTGCAGTGGCCTCTGCTTGGCTGGTCACCTCCAGACACGCCCAGCCCCTCCGAGGGTGCTGAGGCCGCCCCTTGCAGGACAGGGCTGACCACTCAATGCCAGAGTGAGCCAGGAGGGCCTCGTCCGACACAGCCCTGCACTCCTGAGCCCCACAAGGCCAGCCAGCTTCCTGGGGCTGCACAGAGCTCAAGGCCAGTGTGGGGAATGGCAGTGGCTGTCACTGCGCATTAGCACGGTATGGGAATAGGGTGCTGCACAACCACGTATGACACCACCCTGTTCCCACGTGCTTGTATCATGTGTGCGACTTACTAAATCCTTATCATATCACAAGCTAGGGCTATATTAGAAGCGCTGAGCATGGTGGTGCAGATCTGCAATCCCAGCACTCAGGAGGCTGAGGCAGGAGGATCACCTGACCTCAAGGGCAGCCTGGGCTACATAGTGAGTTCAAGGTCAGCCTGGACTTCAAAGGGAGACCCTGTCTCAAAACAAAGCAAAAGAAAACAAATGCTATATTATAGCTTCATATAAGATAAAATATAACTATGTAAAATTTCACTGTGGTAAATTAATAGGCATAAATACACATGTTGTATCTATTATGAACACATGGATATATAGCTATATTATATAATAGTATGCTATAAACATGGATAGAATATAATATAAATGTATAGTATATAATATAGTTTATAATACAAATATATAATAGTGTATATATAGTGTATATATAATATGTAAAATAATATAATATATAGTATACATAATATATACTATATAATAAAATAATATATAATATATACTATATAAGTATATAACTAGTATATATAATAATAAATTATAGTGTAATATATAGTATATATTATATGACATATGGTATATGGTATAAATATATAATAATCTGTAATTATGGATAGTATACAATATGGAATAGATATTTATATATAGTGCACATTATTATCACTTGGTCTTTTGAGGCTTTACTTTATAGCTCAGCCTGGCCTGGTGCTCGCTGTGGAGCCCGGCTGGCCTGAAACTTGCGGTGACCCTCCTGCATGCTGGGATAGCAGGCATGAGCCACCATGCATGACCATCCACTCTATTATCGTCCGTTATTATAAATTACATAGTAAATTAAGAATTGATCGTGCACCATCATTGCTGGCCCTGTCCTTACTGGACAGCCACGGTCTGGGGTACCCTAGAGCCAGGCTGCCCCTTCTTTCCCCAAGTCTAGAACGTGTGTGTTCCAAGCCCAAGCCACCCTGGCCTCTGGGAAATAAGAGCTTTAGAAAAGGTCGTGGTCCAGCCTTGCTGCTGTTACGAGCCAGAGGGAAAAGCAGAGGTTTCTACCCACTCCTGGGGCAGCAGGGCTCTGGGAACAACGCTGAGACCCTGAGCCCTCTTGACTAATGTGAAGAGGATGTGAGCCCCTTTCTCCTGGTCCTGTTGGGGTGTTGCTAGGGCAAAGCACACAAAGCGTTCGGCCCCCACTAGGACCCCGGTATGCGGAGTTTCTTTGGAAGTGGCCCGTCTGGTTTCCTTTGGAGCCAGGATGACTTACCCTGAGAAACATACAGGCAGCCTGTTAGGAGATTCAAGAATCTCAAGCCCATCTTCAGCCCTAGAATCTAGATACCCAATGCTGACCACCAGTGGCCTGGAACACTGGCTGGACATCTGCAGAGGCTGCCTTCAGTCCTTTGCCTCCTCGTGTGACCAGTGGAAGCAGCGTGGACACCGGGGGTCACCTCTCTGCAACTCTCAGACTTCATTCTCAGTCTCCCACTTACCCTTGCTCACAGGGTCCTCCTGGAAGTACCAAGCCGTGAGCTCCAGAGGGAGGAGCAATCTGGCCGCAGGGCATGGCAGTACTGAAAAGAATTTCTGTCATCCATGGCCTTGAAATGAACTCTGCACATGTAACTGGAGGAAAATACAGTGGTCACCAGCTGCACGTCAACGTTTTAATGCAAATTCGCTAAACTGAAACAAAACTGAAACTCTGGAGCCTCGGTCTTGCTGGTCACATTTCAAATGCTCGGCCACACGTGGTTGTAGCTATCATATCACAGCATGGAGAGAACATCTCTATCTTTGCACAACTCACTGGATGGTGCCGCTCAAGGGGCACTGTGTCCACCTCCTTCAAAATTCCGATCACACTTCTTCGTGTACTTCTGTGACGTTGGCTGTCTCCCAGATGGACTGTGAGTGGTGTAGAGCAAAGATCAGGTTAATCCCTTTTGCCTCACTGGAATATGTTGCTCTAGTGGATGAGCAGAAGAATGAGGCTTTGTGTTCCCTTGGCCTGACTCACAATGCCTGGACAGATTGTCATCACTGAGTGGGATAAACCCACTAAACGGTCACAGCTCCTCGCAGGGACCCCACCTGCCATCTCTCCACCATCCTCCATCTCCAGCTGATGTTCTTCACACACTTCCTGCTCCGGCCGTGGTGGGACTGTTGGGAACACTTGAGGCTGGAGATTGTTCACATGTGTGGGGCTAAGCAAGGCCAGCCCAGAAAAAACAGAGAGACCAAAACAAGCTATGCAAACAAGTTGTTCCAGCACCAAGAAGGCGGGGGCCCGGGCCTGCCAAGCAATGGGTTGCTAGGCAGAGGGCCTCAAACTGACATCATCTTTCTCAGTATATAAATAAAGGTGCTGAAGTGGGTGAGCAGTTCCTTCCTCCCAGCAGGAGGATAAGGGCTCCACCTGACCCCAGCTTTGTCTTTTCTTTATTTTTCTCATCCTCTCACTTGTCCTTAACCCCAAGAACCTAAGGAGCTGCATTGGATCAAGGCAAGCTTCGAAAAAGTCACTTCCTACCCAGGAGAAGCTTGAACACACTACTTGAATGAACAGAAAAGTAAATAATTGATTACTTTGTAAAGCTGTGGTTTTACCTCTATGTAAATGATGATCGCCCCAACACAGCCTCATATGGTTTTGAACATGGGATTTTTATTTTCAAGGAAGCTCACTACACCGCAAGGCACAAAGCTCTGCAGCTTATGTCATTTGCAAAACCAAATTCTAAAATCAAGAATTTACTACAAACAATGGTTAAGAGACCTAGGATTGGAAGAGACAAGAATTCCTGAATTGGAATGACCCCTGAGAATGCCGGTTTATCCACTTTTATTTTGTAGCAAAGTGAATTAATTAAAAAAGGGGGTAAACATGAACCATTTGTATCTTGCTCATATTTTAAGTCAGTGTCTATAGCGCACCTAAAAAGGATAAATCGTAGGTCAGTGTTTAAGTTGAAAGCTGCAGACACAGGGTCGTTCACGCAACCCCTCTGTGTCACGTGTTCAGAGTCCAGTGAGAGAGACCACATCTGAGTACTTAAGGCTTCACGGTCATTGTCATCCACTGTCACTTTCTATACCCAAAGAACCTGCCGGTGGGCGAGCCTGTGAAGAGCTGGCTTGCTGAACATGGCGCACGGACTTGCCGTAGAGAAGCGCTTGGTCTCTAGCTTAACGGAGTGACAAAGCGCAGCAGGAAGTAAGTCTGAGAGCCCAGGAGGAAGAGCTGAGGTCCAGTGGGGACGTCCCTGTAATGAGCTGTCACGGAATGCAGGTGCTGGCCTGACTTGGGGTCCTCTGATGCAGTAAAGCTATGCTAACCGAGGCAGGGGGAGGCAATTTCCTGCCAGGTGTCCCCTAACTTAAGTGAGGGGAGAGAATCTCAGAGCCCAAGCATCTGATTCAGCTGTGTGTGGATTTTTTCATTGTTTTGCCTGAGCCGTACTGAACAGTGGAGAAACAGAGAGGTTACGTCTCACCCAAAGTCACACAGCATCTTCAAATAGGATGCTGCTTGCTCCGTCCATACTCATGCACTTTACCCCCCGTGCCACCCCTGTGCCACCCCCATGCCACCCTTGATCTTGAACTCAAGTGTGAACAGGAGACCCTTCCTTGTCCACCTGAGGGAAAGGAGAAGGGCAGGAAGCTGTTTGTCACCATCTGTACCTGAGGGGAAGGAGAAGGGCAGGAAGCTGTTTGTCACCATCTGTACCTGAGGGGAAGGAGAAGGGCAGGAAGCTGTTTGTCACCATCTGTACCTGAGGGGAAGGAGAAGGGCAGGAAGCTGTTTGTCACCATCTGTAGCAGCATGTACAAAGTAAGCCCTTCATCTCTGTGTTTTTTGAGAAACTACATTTGATTTCTGATCTAGTAAAATGTTATGCAAGTAGAGATATAAATACACACCGATCACTAATTTCTTCAATTGTCCCCACCCTCACCCCACCCTGAGGGCCCTTCCAGGTGGTGGCTCTTCAGAACACCGGGAGTTGTAAATGCTGGGCTGCAGCTAATACTTAGTGACTTAATTTTATTCTGTGAGACACTGGGTGCGTGCGGAAAGTCGCTCTTCTCTTGCACGCTGGCAGCCTGTGGGAGCAACACCACAGCCACATCAGGCACCAGGGCTGATGGAACCTGTTAGTTAATGACACAGCACTGAACACTGCCAGGCACTTGCCAGGCACTCTGCCCACTCTGGCTTGGGAGGCTGCTCGCCCCTTTTTGGAAGGTTCCATTCTTCTCGTTTATAAGTTTTATTCTGCTCTCTCCCCTTCCTGTGCAAAGAAGACACTCATGGCAAACTCCAAAGGGCCATGAAGCCCCTTCTTGAGAGTCGCTGGAAGCAGAATCATGAAGGATGTGAGTGATGAGAGAAGACAATGACGAAGGCACCCATGGGAGACTTTAGAGCAGAGGCTGCTCCAACAGGGACCCTGGGAAGGACAGAGACACTGTCCCATTCAGTCTCAGAACTGGGGGGCCACGGTCCAGCAAGGTCCGTGTTTGAATAACCTTTCTTCTCCCAAGCTGTGCTTGGACTTCAGGGAGTGAATTTCAGACGCTCCTCCCAGCTCACTCATGTGCAAAATGGGTCTACCAATCCCCACCCCACAGGGGTGTAGGGGGTTGGGGTCAAATTCATTAACACACTGTACATGGTAAAATTTTGAATGGGCTGCAGTCAACATCAAACCAACTGTGGGTGAATCTAAGAGACAAGGTCTAATTCCAGTCTTGTTTTACCTTTGCTCTTTATAGTTTGTTGTTTGCATCAATAAGCATGCTTGTCTCTTACCCAAAAGTAAGTGTTTAAGAAAAATTGTGTGTGTGAGTGTGTGTGTGTGTGTGTGCGCGCGTGCACACATGTGTAGGTATAAAGGAAGATGTAATCCTGCCAAGTCATTCCAACAACTTTTTACCTAAATCAAGTATTTCACCTCTCACTGGCCAGCTGACTGATTCATTTCCTCCATGGCTCTCTCTTTGCTGCTTGAGTGCTCAGGCAGCCTGTTAAGCCGTCTTGATACTTACAGAGAAAGACCAAGAGGATGAGGAAGACCTAAGCCCTCCCCAAGTCCCCTGCACCCCTGGGTCCACCCTGCTTTTGGGACCTTCAGCACAGCTGCAGACCTCACAGCTCCTCCCAGCCCACAGCCACCCTCCCAGCGGAGGACAACTAGGAAAAGGTCTTGAGACCAACTATACCTGTGGGTTTAGGGTCTTGAGCCAGGGTGTCGTGATTGGGAAGAAGAGCGTGGGCTTTACCCTTTGTCCCCGGGAAGTGGGCACTTTGATGGAGCCAAAGCTGGAAAAGTTTTAGGGGGACCCCTGGGGACAGGGTCCAGCGCTGGGTCCCTTAGTGCTTAGGTAGAGTGGTGACACTATCCCAGCCTCTACCATGATTCCTGCCTTGGAGGCACCCAGTCATCCTTGGCTGACTCAATGGGCAACATGGACCATGGCCTGGTGCTCAGGGTTCTAAGGGTGGAAGCATCTACCAAAGCTTCTGCTTATGTTTGGGAGATGAGGAGATTGAAGCTGGGAGCTGCTCGGAATCTGCTAGCACCCACGTGTTGTAAGGGGTGCTGTCGGCTTTCGAAACCAGATGCTGATGTCTTCATCAGGAGCGCTTCCCTTTTTTGTTTTAGTTCTAACCTTAGTTCCATTCCAACCTAGCATGGCTTGTGTGCACGGCCATATTCTATGATTACCACCTGGCAAATGAAATACGCTCATAGTGCAGGGTGACTGGCATTGGATTGGGATGGGGTGACGCAGGAATCCTGGAGCTGGAAAATATGATAGAATTAAGGGGAGAAATAGCCACAGCATCTTGGAATGCTCTTTCCTCTGGATTCACAAGTGATGAGGGGCAAGCAGATCTTGGAAAGAAACCGTTTATCACACGCATGGTCGGAAGACAGATATTTACCACCTGACTCGCTTCAGCCTTCTAGGATGAGAGCAGGAGCCATAAACCCCTCCGAGGAGGCTGCCAACTGTTGCATTCTTGGAATTCATCGAAGCTGACGTGAAGAAGTTGTTTGGATGCTTTATTATGTGTGGACGGCTCATAAAAATCAGGCAGAACCACCAGGAGGAAAGAGCGGTCAGAGACGAGGCTGCAGTGCATTTGAAGAGGATGACACTCCAATTAAACCTGAAAACTGCTCTTTATAGACACATTTAAAATCATGTTCAGACCAATAGAATAAATAAGCAGCCTTCTGCAGTAGGGTCCCCTGGCAAGGACAGGCAGACACAGCACAGGAGAAGTGTTGCCCTGTCTGTTGTCTCTGTGTCATGAAGTGGTGGCACAGGCTATATAAATACAATCTCCATGCCAGGCATCCTTCAGTGAGTTGTTTTACAAACAGTCATAAAGTGCCACCACCATGCAACCTCCATACCAGAGGCTGCAGGCAGAGCAACGAGAAAGGCCTGGGCCCTCTGGAGGCGCTGCTGGCCTTGGGAGGCTCTGGCGCTCCTTTAACCAGGCATCCCCCGGGTTAGGCTATGCAATTGGATCTGCTTCCAGTGTTAGCATCCTCGGAGCTGCTTAGCAAAATGGACTAAAGAGTCACCAAGCCGATGAGGTGCTGACAGCCACGCACATCATGTGGGCGCAACAAGCCCATCTTTCACCAAATCTGTGTCCAGGGACAGCCTGGATGGCTAGGGTGTGGCCAAAGTGAAAGGGAGGATAGCACGGAAGTCAGCAAAGGCCACATCAAGCCTGTTCCCCGCCCCTTCCCTGCCAGAATTCTGACTGTTGCATGTTTCCTAGCACCTGGCTTCCTCCCTGCACATGGCAGAAGCTGCATTCTCAGGAATTCTGGTCCACAAAAGACATTTCCCCTGGTTCTTTGCCGCCTGCTGATTGTTTTTCCCACTGGAGGTCAGTTCCAGCCCTGGCATGTGCTGGGCACACGCCCTACCACGGAGCTGCTGCCCAGGCTCCCAGCCACTTGGTTCCCCACATTGGAGCAAAATGCTGTGACCTATGTCCCAGGAGTCCGTTGCGTGAACTCTGTCCTCACCTGCCTGCTGGAATCTGTGTGTTCCAGCACTGTCATCCAGAGCGCTCCAAATTCTAGTCACCAGCACCACTCTGCAGCTTTATAATCAACAAAGAATTATCCTGGCAAGAAAACAGTTGCAGTGCATTACATTCAAGGCAATATGCTCTGGATCTCTCTCTCTCTCTCTCTCTCTCTCTCTCTCTCTCTGTCTGTCTCTCTCTGTCTCTCTCTGTCTGTGCCTTTATTTTTTTTTTGTTTCAATTTGAGTATCTCCAAGGATTTGAAGAAACCATTTGTATTCATAATGGGTAAAAACGCTCTGGAATCTGTGGTTTAGTTGCATCATGGTGAGAGATAAAATTGGTCAGCAGCAAAAGGAAAAGGCTGAATCAAAACAAATAGATGAATAAATTAATATGGCCATGGTTTGGCTTCCATGAGGCGCTATCCTGTTTGGTTTGGGCACTGTAACACAGGTTTCCTAGGGCCATGCATAAAAATGTGTGCATATGTGTGTATCCATGTGTGCCCGTGTGTGGATGTGTGTGTGGATGTCAGCAAATCATACTGAAGCCTTTAACTTGGCTTTTATCAGTAAATGCAAACATCATTTTTATTCATTGCAAGGTGGATTTCCTAATACCAGTATTGGAGTATTACTTGGGGGCCAAGGTTTAAGTGTACACGTGAGTGTGAGTGAATGTATATGTGTCTTTACACACCGGAACCCAAACAACTTACATATATTATTATCAATAATAGTAACACACTTATATTCTCTCTCTCTATATATAAATAACTAAAAGCTAAAGCATGTAATGAGTGTTCAGTAGAAGTGTGTCTATGTCCCATCTTCCTTTGTAGTCCTTAGGAAATATGGAGATGAAGGCACCGGCCTTTCCTTGCCGAGTGTATCCATTATTAAAGAAGAGCAATTACTTTCTGGTGTTTCTGGAAGCGAATGCTAATGTATTAAACAGTGAAAATAAATAAAACAGGCGGGCAAACGACCAGGCAGACCAGGATGAAAATCATTGCATTACACCTCGCAGCCCTGGAGTGTGGTCACTTGGGGGATGACGGGGGGTGGGTGTGTGGGGAGGTCAGAATGCAGTTACAAGGGGACACCAGATGCAAAATGGCTTAGAAGGGGCAGGACACCTCACAGGGTCAGAGTGAGCATGTCATTTAGGAGCATGCACTTTTATAAAAAATGATGAAGACTTTCTAACTTCACACAACAAAATTCTTGGGTGGAGCCCGGCCTAGCCACAGGAGGAGACCCGAGCGGCCCGCGCCTTGCAGGATTGTGTTCCTGCTACTGAAATCAAGTCAGGGCAGGAGAGTGAGAAGGGGGAGGCTGGGTGACAAATTGCCTTGCATTTATTTTTCATCATTTATATTATATTGTGTCGGATCAGAATAGAACTCAGTGGATGGACGACATAATCCTCTGCACTTTTAATACGATATTTCTGCTACAGGCAGTATAGGAGGAGATAAAGCATTCATATCTTAATGATAGGTAAATAATCTTCCAGTGTCACTGATGAGCGTGTGATGGGCAGACACCCTCTCTCTAGTCATGAAAACGCCTTTATTTTCATAACCCATTACAGTCAAGACAGGGCTACCTCGGTGGCTATATCCTTACACAGATAGAGAATAAATAATTCACACACACACAGGCCCACAGGTGCTAGTATAGCATCCCACTGTGGATCCTGGGGAATTTCTCCACCTCACTAGTGAACAAGAAGTGTCCCTAAATGGTAAGAAGAAAGCAGACTTTGGGCATCCTTGAGACAGGGGTTAAAACCTGAGAAACTTTGCTGATGAGTGAAATGGAAAACACTGCTTTGCAAACTGTCAGGGGCACAGGATCACCCGGGAACCTTGTTAAGATGCAGATTCTGTTTCTCCAGGGCCGGGCCAAGCCCAGCACCCTGCATTTCTCACACACTCCACAGTAAGCAAGGATCCCGCCGCTGCCCTTGGACTTCAGGTTGAATAGCACAGATGTAAATCCTACAGTGCATCTTTCCCGAGCCTCAGTTTCCCCACCTGCACAACGCTGATGGCTCGAGTTTACTAACGCGCCGAGGATTATTCCAAACAATCCTTTTACGGCCCCTTGCCGAGTGTCTGGCATGTCTTGAGTTCCATCAGTGAACGCTGTTACTATTATTATTAATAACGTGCTTGCAAGAACAGAGCAGAGATTAACCACCTGATGGGAGCAAGGTGGCATAAACTCCATGCATGTTGTCTTCATCACCTCTTGTCCCTCGCAGGTAATGACAGTGGTGCCGATTGGCCCAGCCCTACAGATTGCGGCGCCAGTGAATTGTGGATTCAATCCTCGCCTTTCCCTAAATAATAAAATTGGGAGGCCAATAAAAGAAGAAAACGTGTTTGCCTAGAAAGTTTCCAGGGCTCGGCAGAGCCCTGTGTGGACTGGGTAGCAGCTTTATTTCCCAGGGCCTGGCAAATCCCGCGATGCAGGAGGACAGAGCTCAGGTCCCCGCAGGACGTACTTGTGCAGAAAGCCGCTAAGACTCACTGGCGGCTCTGCGTGAGGCCACCGAGTTCTCTTTGATAAGTTGCCCGACCTGAGAAAGCTGAAAATGTGTCCATTACGGTGAAGGCTGCTGCGAGGAGATGGTATTAGAAGTGGAGAGCGCGGCAGATGAGGGATCCCTGGGTGCAGAGTGTCCTCATTCATCCTGAGCCAGAGGTGCTTTTACAAGCACTCAAGAGCCTGGCAAGGCAGGGGAGGAGGTGATTTCGGCTCCTGCCACCACACGCACACCGCACACCGCACACCGCACACCGCACACCGGAGTGCCGAGGTCAGGGTGTGAGAGGGGATTAACACCTGTGGAAAGGGGGGAGCCAGCATCAGCCCCGGCTCTGCCCCCCACTCCCCCAAAAGTAAGTGCACCTCGGTGTTAAAATGAGAAAGCTGGGAAAAAAATGTGGATTTGTGCAGTGAAGCCACAGGGTGCTAGGCCCTTATCCCAGGCTCAGAAAGGATAGATGGCTTCTGCCTTTCTGCAGGGCAATTTGGCATTTTGTTTCGAAACCTCTAAAACAGACTCACACCCTGGAACCCTACGGATAGGCATCTGGAAAAGTGTCCCAAGGAAAGGACGTAATGAGGTGGTAAAGGTTGCTTTAGGCTGTCATGCCTCCCCAGGGTATGCGAGATATTTGCTTCTGTGTGTGTGTGTGCTTGTTTGTTAATCTTCACAGGCAGGAGTGCAGAAAACCAAAACTAAAACAAAGAACCAGGGCAACAGCTGAGACAAAGAAAATAAAAGTCCTGTCTTTTAAAGCCATAGGTAGCTCCACTTCCCTGAACGGAGGCTGCAGTTGGCTTCAGGAAGGGGCTGCTCTGCTGCTCTGCGCGGTCCCTACAGGGAGAGGCCTTCCCCAGCATTCCCTGCGAATCTGAGCCTGCAGGTGTGTGACACTCAGAAGTTAAATGCTCAGCTTTGTTATGCAAGTTGTTAAGTGCTGTTTTTACCCAGAAGTACATTTCTGTAGACTGGGATGCTCCTTTATGGCACTACTTCATTTCCAGCTAAAGATTCAAGCTGCTGGTGATTCACCTGCCAACAGTGGCCGTTAAACCAGGCAGCGTGTACCTTAGCGGCTGCAAGGATTTATACCCAGCTTGATGTCCTACCCTCGAGTCCCTTTCCTTCTAGAAGATCTAGAGAGGCAGACAAGACCACGCAACTACACAGGAGCAACCACACTGCTGCTATTACAAAGAGAAACTATAATAACAGCACGGCGAGGTGCTTCACTCAGGACCGACTCCCGGGGCTCACGGAGGGGTGTCTTGGCAATGGTACTTTGTGGGAAGAAGAAGGAGGCCAGGAAGGAGTTGTTGGCATTGAATATGATGAAAATGAATGGTGGAGAGCAGAAAGCAAGAGTGAGGGAGCACAGAGCTTGCAGGAGCAGCTCTGAGATGAGGCGTGAAGCTGACTCCATCCACTAAACAGGAGTCAGGGTGACGGGGCCACGACCCATGCAGGCTGGGGGTCCCTGGTGGATTTCAGATGCAGAGTTGAGATTTGATTGCAGCTACCTGAAAAATGCAAGGCGAGGTCATCCCTGTGGGTGTGGAGGAGCACCAGATCCTTCAGGAAAGAGAAGCTGTGAAATTCTCATCCCTTTATGGGAAATTAAATTTAGGTGGGAAATGTAGGGTGATGCCCCAAGGAGCTCCTTGGGAGTAGAGGCAGAGAAAGGGAGCAGTCAGATGTCCTGAGGTATGTTGATTATAATCAGTTTTCTATGTCAGTTTGGCTGGACCATGACACCCAGGCAGTTGGTTAAATATGTTTTAAAGTGTTTTGAATGAAACACTATAAGCAATGAAATCGACATTCAAATTGATAGACGAATAAGGCAAATGACCCTTCAGAATGGATGATGGGCCTCAATTAATCAACTGAAGCTTTAAAATAGAAAGGCTGACTTCTCTGGCCTGCTGGTACAATGTGCAGATTTTGGTCTTGCCAGTATCTAAAATTGCATGAGTCAACGTCTTAAAATAAACCCCTTTGGCTATGTGCACCCACCATGTGTCTGTCTGTCTGTCTGTCTGTCTGGAGAGCCCTAAGGAGCCAGGTTGGCAGGGGTAGCAGTGTTGCCAAGGATTCTGGTCAGTAAAGGATGGGAAAGAGAAAGAAGGAGTTTCCAAGTGCTGGCCAAGGTTCTGGTCAGAGCAATTGGACATTGCAGGAGGCCATACCCATCAGAAGAGTCTCGCTCCTGCTGTCAAAGGAGCAAAGCCAACCCCACCTCAAGGACTTGTGACAAAACAGGTTTACTTTTCACCCAGTTTAAAAGTGGCCCTGTTCACTGTGGTCCTTCAAGGACCAGCTGATTAAGACCTTATCGCAGTATCAGCTTCCAGGTGCATTCTCTGTCACAGGAGAGAGGAGAGAGGTCAGGGATTTGCACCAACAATTAGAATGTCATGGGCGACTTCCACTCACATTTCATTTGCCTGAGCAGATGGCAAAGCATCATCTCATTTCACAAGATGGTAAAGTAAGCACGTTGGCACGTTTCAGAAAGCGGAATGCTCGGACAGAGCTTCAGGGACTACCCCAGATGACAGACAGCTCAAACAGTGATGACATCAAAGGACCACAGCTCTCCAAGGGTAGCGGGATTTCTCCACTGGGAAAGGTGGAGACAACTCTACCTTGCAGGTACAGTTAGGGTGGGCTGAGTGGCTTGAAGTGTGGTTTCCAAGGAGGCAAAGCTACTGAAGATAACACACGAAGGATATGACCATGTGTGTAGACACTGGAGGGAAGCGAGGGACAGTTTCCTTGAAGGGGCTCTTTCCTCGACTTCTCCAGGTACTGGGGCCCATGAGGAAGGAGGTGCTTGTTAGAACAGACTGCCCAGCACCACTGCTTGAGATTCATGACTCGCTAGGAAGCCGAAGATTCTTATTTCTACCAAGTTCCCAAGTTGTACTGGTCTTGCCTTGAAGGTGTGTGTGCAAGGGATAAGAAGCTTTGGCATTAGATATTGTCTTAGTTATTCCCGTGTTGCTGGGACAAAATATCAAACACCCACAAGTTAAAGGAAGAAAGGTTGGTTTGAGCTCAAGGTTTGTAGAGATTTCAGCCCATGGTAAACTGGCTCCAAGGAGGGCAGAGTGACAGAGGAGGCAGGAAGAAGTCCATGTCTGTTTCTCTTTCCCTTTATATTCCATGCGGGTTAAAAGCCTACTGGTTGATGTCACTCACACCCAAGGTGGGGCTTCTCTTATCTGTGATCCCTCAAACACAACTATGCTAAAACAATGGAATGAATCCAGTTAGCACACACCCATGATCCAGCATCACATACCCATAATCCAATTCTCACACACCCATGATCCAGCATCACATACCCATAATCCAGTTCTCACACACCCATAATCCAGCATCACATACCCATAATCCAGTTCTCACATACCCATAATCCAGCATCACATACCCATAATCCAGTTCTCACACGCCCATAATCCAGCATCACATACCCATCATCCAGTTATCGCACACCCCAAAAGCTCCACCTATAAAGCATGAGGCTTTAGGGAGGACACCTAGGCTTAGGCCCCAGCAGATAGGTAGCAGCATTGACAGTGATGTGATCAAGGAAGCTGGGATTCCTTGAAGGACCCCTGATTAGGAGGGCCAGCCGGCGATAATTCATGATACCAACAGGGAGAATGATAGCACAGTTCGATGACATGGACTTCAGAGATGTTTAAGGAGGAATGAAGAAAGGGGTTCAGAAGCCACATGGGAAGCAAAAGCACAACCATTTGACCTCCAGATTTTAGGTTACGCACGATGATCTGGAGAAAATAAACGATGCCCAGGTGATAGTTTGCATGCCGTAGAACTGTAATTGTGTGTTTCAGTGGGTTTTGACAAATGTATGGATGTCAGTCATAACCCAGCTGTCATCCCTCAGAAAGGGGAGAAGTTACATCCAGCCAACATCAGAAAAATTATTTGTTCCACTCCATGAGCTCAGTATATCTTTTCTGTATTTGGATCACTTCATTTTTCTTCTTGGTATTTTGCAGATTTCAGCGCACAGGCTTTGTGTCTATTTGATCTAAATTATTCCTAAGTATTTCAGTGTTTTCTGCTGTTGCTAATGGAATCTTGAAAATTTCATTTTATGTTGTTCACTTCTACCCTGTAAGATAAAATTAATTTCAGCATACCGAACTTGTTCCTTTGTGATCTTGTTAAACTCATTTTATTTTTAGAATTTTGTTTTGGTTAGGTCCTTCGGAAAATCAACACACGTGATTTTATCATAATTTTGACTTTTTCATTTCTAATCTTATCTGCCCTTTTGGATCTTTCTTTTGCCTTATTAGTCTGACTGATAAAGGCTAGTGTGTAGAATTTAACTAGTAAAATGGACATCTTAGCCTAATACTCACTTGTCAAAAGAAGCTTAAATTGTTAGCTGAAATGTGAAGCTACTATCAGTTTTTCATAGTTGTCTTTTATTTGTTGGAAAAAACTTTCTTTTTCTACTGAATTTCCTGAGTTTTTATCATGTCTAGGTATGAAATGTCTTCAACATTTATCCTTCGTCTATTAACGTGATTATGAGATTTCTCTTCTTTGTTCTGTTAGGATAGTGAATAACGGCAACTACTTTATTTTAGTGTAAAATCTCTGTTACAGTCTTGTGGTAAACACACCTGGCCATGATGCAAAATCCTCTTTTGATTTGCTACATTTTAAAAATTGGATTTGATTTGCTACATTTTTAAGATGATACCTGTAGATGTGATCCTGAGGAAAATCGATCTGTTATTTTTTTTTTCTTAAGGAAAAAATGACATTTTAGAAGAATTTCTGCCTATAGCCCGATGTGTTATCTCCTACACCTGGAAGAGTTGGCGTGAGATTGGCGCTATTACCCCTGAAGGGTAGACTAGAACTCACCAGGGACATTGAACCTGGCGTTTTCTTTGTGGGAAGGTTTTTAAACACAAAATTAATTTCTTGAACACACATAGTGCTATTCAAAATTTCCATTTGTTTTTATTTCAGTTTTTCTACCTTGCAAATTTTAAGGAATTTGTCCATTTAGCTGGAGTTTTCCTACTTTTTGATGTACCTTCCTGTAGCTACGCTCTTTTATTCCTTTTTTCTTTTCCTGGGACCACTCCTCTTTCGATACTGACACTTGCCTTCAGAAATTCTCTCATTTCTGGAGGTGCTTTCCATCTTCCTTTCTTAATCAATTTAATCAGCATCTTTAAAAATGATGGATCATTGTGAAGACACTGTATTAGGTTTCATTGATGTTATTACTATTTTTCTGTTTCCTATGCTATTCATTCTTGGTTTTATTTATAGTATTTTTGTTTTCAGGTTATAATTTGTTATATTTATAGCTTCTGAATACAGATCTGTAATGTAAAACATAGGTCAGTAATTTAAATCTTTCCCCCTTCCTTAATATAATAATTTCAGTCTCTAAATATTTCTCTCCATGCTTCTTTCACAGCATCCTAAAAGTTTTTAAGCAATATTTTTTTTTCTTTTCCAGCCCCCCACTACTGCTCTAGGCAATTTTGCTAACCAAAAATGTTTTCATTTCTATTTGACTCAGAATATTTGCTTTTATCTCTTAGGATTTGTGTTCTGAACGGTGAGTAATTTATAAATATATTGGTTAGTGTCAGACTTTTACAAATTTTGATTTACCGTGTTTATTTAATTCACTTTTCAAAAGCATTGAGGCTTTAGTCAGCCTGGCCCAGTCCAGCTTGTTTCTGTCCCAGTTGTCCATTGGGTCAATTTGGGCGATAACGTTCAAAGGTTTTTTTTCCTTCTGTTTGCTGATTTTTTTTTTTAAGTCTTCACGTTCTGTAGGTGTTGTAGCAAAAGGTGACATCTCTGAGTTTTCTGCCTCCTTTTGCTCTGTCGCTGCTTTCTTGGTGGATTTTGGAGCTTGGCCGTCTGTATAAACATGGTGCATGGTGACGTGTTTGTTCAGCGGCCGTGGATTCATGGAGAAGAACTCGCAAGGAGGACAAGGAGGAAAGCAGACTTCTACAGGTGCCCAAGCAGTGAAGCCAAGTTTACACACACACCCACCATTGCACACGAGAGAATACTTGTGCAAATGCAGCCATGATGAAGGAACACCGTTTAAAAAAGTGCCAATAACACTGAGTGGTGAGCATGCCTACAGCACACTCAGCCCATGTCTGCTTGGTGATCATCTTTCTGCAAACTTAAATTCTTTAAGCAGAATATATTTCTCATACTCAAGCGGCTGCATGATGCAGTGAAATAATCACCAGCTTGGGGGAAAAAAAAGAAGAAAAACCCAAGGTGAATCACACAACCGCTTGGTTCCCTTAAACTTCTTTTAAATTTGTTTCTGGATCTCTAATGTGAGGATGACAGTCCGTGATCGTGCTTATAGCAAGAAACGTTCATCGATTGTTAAATCCTTCCGAACCGTCCGTCCCTCT
The DNA here is from genome assembly GCA_004027455.1 of Hydrochoerus hydrochaeris. Taxonomy (NCBI): domain Eukaryota; kingdom Metazoa; phylum Chordata; class Mammalia; order Rodentia; family Hydrochaeridae; genus Hydrochoerus; species Hydrochoerus hydrochaeris. Next base: position 62,320 of record PVLA01009928.1, read on the forward strand.
GTGAGAATGACCCAGGAAGCCGTGTGCACCGTAACACAATGGAATCCATCCCAGAAATGTAGCTCCATTACGACGGGCAGGAGGGCGCGTCCATTTGGAGCTGGTGAGGCTGTGGTGGCTCAGTCATGAATTCTTCCCAGCATGTGCAGTGGCAAAGGCAAAAAGTGAACAATTTTGAGGGTTTTTTTTAAAACCACTTCCTTCTACAGTAACTGCAAAAACTTCATCTGTGAGGACTCCCTCCATCTCTCAAGCCTTTATTTAGTCTAGACAACCAGACTGCCTGATAAAAATCAAATTTGATTTTTCAGTAGTGGGCATTGAACTCAGGGCTTTTGCACTTAGCTCCTTTTTATATTTTATGTTGAGACAAGTTCTCACTAAGACTCTGAGTTGCCCGGCCTGGGCTCCAACTTGGCATCCTCCTGCCTCAGCCTCACAGAGTGCTGGGATTGCAGGTGTGCACCACCACAACTACCTCCTTAGCTTGATCTTAGAGAATTGTACAAGGGAACTTAAATACAGTAAATGCCTTCAAGATGTGCTCGTGGCGACTGCCTGGAGTGTAGCACTCACTCTTGGCCTGCTCACAGCAATAGCATAGCACGCTGGCCCGTGCTGCAGTAGTTCCCCACTCTTGTGGACGCCTCCCGCAGGCCAAGCTACTGCTCCCTGTGAGTCTGCGATGGGCCAGGTCTGTACTGCAAGCTTGTTAAACTTGGGACACAACACGCGTTCATTCCTTCTGCCTTCTCCATGTCAGGGAGGAACCTTCAGCACTGCGGTGCCTGGTGCCTTTGCGCCCATCCTCTGGTGCCCCCTCCCCAGTTCACACACAGATACACACACACATTGTCTGCACACTGGGCCCCCATGAGGATCACCCCTCAAATGCTGGAGCTCAGGAGCCCACAGGCTCCTTTATGTGCATGGTTTCCCAGCCTCCCTCCCGCTAACCTTGTTGGTTTCCCAGGAGCCTGGGTGAGTAGCAGATTGGTCTCTGCCTCCCAGGACCCCAAACTTGTCCTGCACTTGGTAATCATGTTCAGTTCCGTTGTCTTCAAACAAGGCTTAGTTCAGGGAGTAACTAGACAAAACAAGGGAAAAGAAATCAAGTGGTAGAATTGCCCTTTGTTTACTGAGCTGTTAATACGTTTTGATGTGATTCTTATTCATTAAACTGCTTCAGAGATTAAAGAATCATCCAGAGCCTTCCTAATATCTACAAAAGCCCAGGGCTAGGAGTGGCCACACTAGGCAGCTGACCAGGTAGAAAACCCAAGCGAACTGGCGGAGTGGCACTCCACAAGTCTCTCCCCAAGTCCCAGATCTCTGCAGACTTTGCACCCTCAAGCCCAGACCCACCCTGTCTGCTGCCTGTTGGTCTCTTCTACCTGGACAACACTCACCAAGATGGTGTTCATCTGTATGAACCTCACATCTGCATGAACATGTGTCTGACAGGAAATGGATATCGGGACGTGCTGCGCTCCAGCAGCCATAATAAGGCAAAATTAACCTCTGTGCGAGGGAACCCTTCCCCAGCGAGGTGATGGAGACTAATAAGCTGAGGGCTTATCTTTATGAGACTTGCATAAGCCCTAAACGGAAGCTCCTCTTCCGGGTAAGAGCCTGGCGCACACCAGCAAGTGTGATTATCCTGAGAGAAGATGGCTTTGCTTACCTGTTTATTTTTCCTTAGGATACCAGGCCTGCTCATCTACATTTCCATGGGTCCCTAATCTTTCAATTAAAAACTCGGTGGAATATAAATCGTTTCACTGGTGATCCTTGCTGAAGAGTGTTTAGAAGGAGGGGAAAAAGCTTTGGGAAACAAGAGTTTTCATTGGTTCAATATTATTCTTCATCGTTAGTGATTCTGACTATTCATTCACAATTCAGCCCAAAGTAATAGTAACTTGTGCCTAAAAGCAAGAGCCAAAAGGGGGAAGTGAGGACTGGAGAGAATGAATATTATTTTCACCATTTAAATTCAGTTCTATGCACAGTGGTTTGTGTTTCTCTTAAATGGTAAAATGGTCATGTAGAGCCGTAAGTGTAGTGACGGTTTGAAGGTCTGTATCGTTCTTTCATTTCTGCAATGCTTCCTATGCATGCTTTTCATTCCCACCTTAATTACTGCTCAGCGGAAAGCCTTGTAAGGGGAAGAGAGTTCTCTTTTGAGAGATGCTTCAAGGTGGGAAGAGATCTCGGGGACACCCACAAATACGCATAGTGGACATAGAGTTGACGCAGGCGTTACTATGAAACACAGAGGAATCACAGCCCAAGGTGGACAGGTGCCCAGAGAGCTGGCCTGTGAGCATTTGTGGCAGGCAATGGTGGTGACCTGAGGCTGTGGTTTGCATATGTTTTGCCTGAGCTCATGAAGTATAATAATATGCATGGGTATGTCATAAGAGGGTGGCAGATCAGCCCAAATTCAGTGCTTCCCTGGGAAGAGGTTAGGTCCACAGAGGTCAGGAGGGTGGAGTGCCCGTGAGCACATCCTGATGGTGGCACAGGGAGTGGGGCAGGCACAGATGGCTCAGCACAGCCATGCACATGCCTGCCCTTGGCCCTGTGATGGTAGAAGGGGCTGGGGTGGGCAAGAGGCAGAGGGAGCAGCACTGGAGTGGCAGCTTTTGATTTGGGACATTAGTGAGTAAAAAATGGTATTTGAGGTCAAGGTTACATGACAAGCAGAGAAAGTAATGTGCTGGGAGCTCCTGAGTTAGATCAAGGTTGCTGGAGGGTAAAATGTAAAGTGGGAACTCTCAGCAGGAATGGATGAGGGTAGGCCACTGGGAGACAGGTACCTCCCAAGCCAGGAAGGCACTGGGGAGCCATGGAAAGCTCCAGAGCTGAAGCTCGTTTCCCGGTAAGCTGAGCCTAGGAAGAAACTTCAAAGGGGTTCATGCCACACCCTTTCTATGTTGTGCAGGAGAGGAAATAGGATCCCAGACTGGACTTGCAGGGGTTAAATGATGCCTTGGTGATTGAACCATGGTGAGATAATAGACCCGCTCCTGGCTTTGCTTGCTGTTTCCCTTTTAAACATTTGTTTGTTTCACAGACAGGGCTGGAGGGAGTGCAGCCCTTGAGACCAATCACGCTGCACTTGAACCCGATCTTGGCAGCTGCAGGGCAGCCAGCTGTGCCCCGGAGCAGACTTAGGTGCCCTGCGGGTCCAGGGCCCAGTGCTTGCTCCACTTGAGATGTTCGTGGGCTGCAGAGGTGTATGCACTGCGTGGCTCTCGGAGGACTCTGGGAGGGGACAGTGCAGGCTGAGGGGCCGGGGGTCTGTAGTGAGCCCCAAGCTGGCACTTGTGGAAAGTTCCAGGTGTTTTTCAGGACACACAAAGCTGTCTCCTGCTGTTGTTGAGCTGACTGCATCTGATTGTTCTGTCATCTCTGGTAACCTCCAAGTTTCTGTCTGTAAAGTGGGGAGAATCCTATGTGCTTAACAGGGCCTCAGCGGAGCAGAGCATCGAGGGAAGTGTCGTGAGCTCCAAGCAGAGCAAATGTGATCTGCGTCCACTTCTCTCCTCCAGCCTCTTAAGAGCGTATGTCCCTAGGTAGCCACTCTGTACCCAAAGCCACCAACACTCCCTGTGTGAGACTCTCCAGGCCCTGCTCTTGTCCATACTGCTTCAGACTCTGCCCAGTTCTCTCATTTTGCATTCTAATCTAAAAATTTATATATATAAATTTTTTAAATCATACACACACACACAGCTGGTGAACTTAGACACAGCATATATATATATATATATATATATATATATATATATATATATATATATATATATATGGGAAAATAAAGACAAAGCTAATTATAAAGGAAAAGGAAAAAATTTCCCTCAAACTTTGTGTCTGGAGTCATGTGCTATGAATATTTGGCACTATTTTTTCCTGGTTCGTTCTACATATTTTTGCACAGGTGAATTTATGCAGAGAGAGAGACAGAGAATAATTTTGTGTTCTCTCGCTTATTAGGGGACAGAGAATAGAACTAAATGTTTTTTCCTTTTGTTACCGATTCTCTTAAAATTTTACAATGACTGCATAATAGTCCTTTGGGCGTGGAGCATACATGTACCCCGAAGAACACATGGAAGATTCTTACCTCGCACACATAAATGTGCTGGGTAACTCATGCAGACAGCACTGTGGTGAATGCATCTTCATTTAAGAACTTGGTTAGTGTTTATGGGCTTCCTGGTGAACACATCTGACACATCTGACATGGAATTCTTGCTTTTCCCCTTAGATTTCTGAGTGTCATAAGCTCCACCCCTGGGTTTTAGCCCTCTAGTTTTCTGATATTCACCAGCACTGATGATAGCAACCTCTTGTTTGGCTTCCTTCCTTCCTCCTGCTTTGCTGGGTACCCGCATTCTTCCTCTTAATTCTAGGATCTCTCACCCAGAGATAGATCTGGCCTGGGTCCTGTGCCATCTCCACCTGCCTGAGTGCTTTTAGAGTCTGCAGCACTATTTCTGCATTGGTAAAAGCAAAATATAGAAGAAAAAAATATATATATATATATAACTGACTCTTTCCATTCTACCAAGCTCCTTTTGTGGAAGGCATTGTGAGCTCATTTCCTTGAAGTTGATTCTGGTGGGAAGATATCAGTTCTAGAAAGCCTGCAGTGAAATGGAGACAGCACAGTATGGTTTTAGCTGGTTTGGCCATGAGGCAAACACTCAAAAACTCTGGACCCTGCAAGCATGAGCCAGGAGGCACAGCAGACAGAGTTCCACCTCATCCGTCCCCTTGCTACCGGTGTGTGTGTGTGTGTGTGTGTGTGTGTGTGTGGTAGTGGTGAGGGGATCCTGCACCTCTTTACTATTGAGCTTCCTGTCTGACAGCGGTGAAGACAGCACTACCGGAAGAGATTCCAGGGCTTCCGGTCATAGGGTTGGAATTAGCCACTGGGCTTCCCTGTGCTTAGTCCAGACTCAAGGACAGTGGGAGGGAACACTGGCATTGGGAGGGGGCAACACACACAGCTGCTGTGAACTTAGACACAGCAGTTACCCTAGTGAGCCTCAGTTTCTCCCTTTGAAAAGATAGAGATATGCATATGTATTCCTTGAGGCCGTTCCATGGAAAGAAATAATGCATTTCGAGTGCCTGGCATATGCCAGGACTCAATAAATATTCATGTCTTCTCACCTCCTTCTCTTCCCTAACGCCATCTTGGATTTCGGTGCCAAGCATCTGACCAGGCAAGGAAGGTCACTGAGGAGACACGGGAAGCACAGAGCTGCTCTTCTCTGGGGATTTTTGGAGATGACAGAAAGTTAAACTGGGCCAGGAGTCTGGTGACGTTTGGGTGAGAGACAGAGTTAAATTAAGGTTTAATCTTAGCCCCTTCCATGTGTTAACCAGGCTGTGTGGAGTTTGAAGGAGATTCAATGCTGCATCTTCTCACTAATCCGATGGGAAGAGAAAGGGAAAGAAAGAAAATCAGGAAGATGGGAGAGAGGGAGTGAGGAGAGACAGAGACACAGAGGCAGAGACAGAGGAGAGAGAAACAGAAAGACAGAGACAGAGACAGAGACAGAGACACAGAGAGGAATCAGAGTTCAGATAGCTGATTTTCTAGCCAGCAGTTCTGGAATGTTTCCACTGGGAAATATGAAAAGAAACAAAGAGAAATAATAACCTGATGGGCTTCATTGACCAGGAATGAGGACAGTTCTTTTTTTCCAGGATGGAGGGCAGTGAACCAGAACATGGATAGACATAGGTACTCGGGACAGACTTCATGGTGAAGCCCCCATTCTGAGACCTCGCTCTCTGCTCGCACAGTTAACGCTGGAGGAAGGAGGAAGCACTCCCAGCTCAGGGGACAGCTGGGTGGCAGTAGTGACCTCACGCTGCTCTCCCTGGAAGGCACTTCCATGTCTGTGCTGGCTGCATGAATCCTCTTCCTCTGTTTGCTTCAGGAAAACAGAAGTCTAAATGGCCTTTTAAATAAAAGCAGTTGAGTACTTGATTTTTGTGGGGTTTTCCTGGTCCCCCAAGTCATCAGACCCAACCTTTGCAGGCTCCATTTCTCCCTGATCCTCATGCGCCCAGTTCTGGTTCCTCACTTGTCCTCCAGAAACAGGGCCACATGCCTGCCCCATTGCCAGGCCAGAAGATGGGAAATGGAACAGGGCAGCGGGATCCCCCAGACCCCAGCTCCGAGGACTTCTTGGGGGTGACTGCTTTCACTCTGTCCTTTGGTGATGTCACACCACTAAGCTGGCTCACCTTGGGCTTCTCCATTGTTCCTCCACAAAGCATCTAAGGACTCTCAACAGTCTAGCACACTTTTAGATCCATCCTGAACAAATTCTATGTCCCCAGCTTCTCTGCCCCAGCTTCCTTGAAAAAGACATTCTCACAGCCACCCGCTACACAATATAGTGAGTCTGAACTGAGAGAATTCATTCATTTCTTCACCTCTGTCAGATTTACAGTGCACTTTCCAAAATGTCCCCAGCGTTCCTGGTGGGATATGCTCTGTCACAATCCCATCAGGACCTGAGGTCCTGATCCTACTGTCCTGGATCTTGGGCAATGTCTGTGACTGCTGCCTTAGCCAACAAAGAGCGGCAGTGCCCCGTCATGACCCCTGACACCCCTCTGTCTTGCGATGGCACCCCTGATGCCTTTGTGGTCACCTGGAGACACAGCGGGGAGAAGAATCTGTCATTGATGGCCTGAAGGCAGTGCCATACCCAGATGTGTGACCCAGTGGACAGCAGAGCTGCCCCTCATTCCTGGGGGGCAGCCGAGCCCCAGATATCTGTGAGAGCTTTCCCAACTTTGCCTCCTTCACTCTGCAGCCCCACAGAACCTGTGAGCCCTGTTGGGTGGCAGAGAAGAAAGAGGAAGAGGAGCAAAAGGAGCAGGG